>OW052184.1:100254945-100506416 GCA_932526625.1 Rhingia campestris
AAACTGAAGCACTAAATGATCTGATAGACCACTCAATTCAAATTCATTTTGGTAATTTTTTTGTTAGTACAAATCTGTTCTTCAGATTGATTTGGGGAAGTGACAGATTAAATATCACAATAGCGTTTTAAAAGGTTACAGCGTGTATCATCTCAGTTTACACACCCAATCCGTGTGTTAAATTTCCGAAATTCTCAATTTCTCATGCAAATTTTGGCAGTTCATTTACCACGTCGATCGCGTCGTAAGTTAACCACGATTACGATGACTTTTCGACGTTGCATGAATACCCCTTTTATAAATTGTCATTGCAAGATTCAAAACTTTCTGTCGGCACAAATGCAGCAACTAGCTAGTGCTAATGTAAATTAAATGTCAACTTTGCGTTGGTGCGGGTAGCCCTAAAAATGCAGCTTTAAGTGAAATATCAACTTTTCCAATACTCGCTCACTCACTACTTCTAAATAAAGATGTTTTGACACCTACAACCATGCATTAAAATACTCAAGTCATTCAACTTATATCAATCGTGAAATTTAGTACATCATCATGTTGAAGAGCACACCTAAAAGCACACACCAAAAATATCAAAAAAACCCTTCAAATTGTAGTAGATTCTCAATTATATAAGAAGCATTGCCATCAATTTTAGAAAATATTGTTACAAAAACCTCAACCTACAGTCTTGAGTCATGTCCGTGCTAAACATATAACCATCAAAATCATCCGATCTTATCACTTTCAAAGGTAACTGTCATGCGTACGATGTGGTTTTCGTTTCAATTACACAACCACTTAACCTTTTAATAACCGAGAACTAGATTTGCCCGTCCATTTACGTGCGCATTCGGTGAAATAATTAATTTATAACAAAGCGCAACATTCACACTGATGGATGCGTTAACAGCTATATTTTATTGTTATCTGTAATTTTGATGACATTTGACACTGTCAAGATGACATTTGAAATCTCATCTTAGAAACTTTTATAAAATTGTATAAGTTTGACGCATATGCGTTTTTTTTTTTGCGAAAATAAAAACGAAACCCGAAAGATAAGCAGCAAGTGTCATAATACGAAAAATATATAAACTGTCAGGGGCTTATTCCCACGGATAAGGAGTACTTAACTTTATTTACGGAAATGAATGTTGTACGTTATTTTATTGCAGAATAAAAAAAAAGAAATTCAATCAACTATCACAAAACAATTTGACACGCGTAAATGGCAGATTGTGGTATGCATGAATGAGTGCAAATGAATAGTTTTGCGAAATTGGTAAATATGTATTACGATAAGAAAAGTGATAGTACACCTGTGTGATAAGATGCCCACACGCTAAATTCAAAGGTCAAACAGTTACGTAAGCTCGCGCAGGTAATTGCCTTGATAAGTCGGTGTTTGTAGAGTTTTGGCGATTGTTTTGTAAAATATTATTTTCGCAAAGAGTCTTATTTTTAGTATTTCAGGTGCAATACACAATTTTAATTAAGATGGGGAATTGATGAAATGAACTTGAGATTTAGGGAGTTGATGCAACCGCTTTGCATACACTTCGAAAAATGCATTTACGAGTTAACGATGAATCATGAAACCTATTGTAGATCATCAGCAAGTCTAAACATTACACTCGTCAAAGATGATCGTAATAACCAGTATAGTAGTAGGTGTCATGATAACCTTGTCTTAGTCGTTGGAATAAAACTGCTGATTAAGGTGTAAATACTTGCAAATGTTCTGAATGTCATTTGAACTTCAAAAGTGCAGTAAAGCAGGATTTCAAATTTTTGTTGACATACAAAATGTCATATTAAATTACGCCAATACAAAACATACATTGTATTCGACTTAGGTTCACCCTTTAAACCATGCAGGAAGATAATGGCGATAAAGGTGTATACATACAAATTTTTGTATTGTCAATTGAACTTAAAAAGCTCGGTAAAGTCTCTAAATATTTGAGGTTGATAAGTTCACATCAGGATTTGAAATGTTTTGACACAAAACATGTCAAATAATACAAAAACATTACATGCATATAATCCGACAAAGATTCACCCTTTCAACCCTGGAGTCTTTTTCATTTATTCCCGCTAGACATGTTTGGTAATTCAATAAACCATTTTGTTGACATCAAAAACTCATCACTTTCCCCCAAGTCTCAGATCTGTAATTAATGTGTCATTCTACAAAAGCCATATCCCAGGAAGCCATACATCACTAACATACTTGACTCGCATACTTTATCAGCAGCAATTAACTTTCCAAGATTCTATTCCCTATTATAAAAAAAGTGACCTACTAACAATACTGAAAACGGCCTATAGAACTTATACACACTCCACAAGCAACGCAAACCCTCAAGCCAGCGTAGGCCAGCTTAGTTGGCTTGACTTGTTCTAATTTGATTTCGAAAAGATTTGACACATCACTAGCTCTTTCAGTTTTTGTTTTTGTTTGACCATTCAATCAGCTCGCAAAAATTGATAACAAGGGACAAAATGATTTTAAACAATAAAAAGTCAAAAAAAAAGCTGATTCGCATTTTACACAATCTTATCGCGCGGAAAAAAGGAGAAGGGGATACACCAGTAAAACCTCTGTCTCTTGACAGCAAATGACGTCAATGGAAAAAATCACTCTGTGCATGCTTGACAATTAGATCTAAGTATGCGTATCAAGCCTATCGAGAGTTGTTTTTTTTGCCTTATATTTTCCTGCTTCTGTGCACTAGCTTATAACTTAGCCAAGGTTTTTTTCAGCTGAGCTTGACACAAATAACGCTTACGTTTTAGATGGGGACTGTGATTGGGATCAAAAGGTTGATGAAATCGCTTGTTTACCGCTATTTTGCTTGAATTAGAATGAACGTAATCATGCAGCGAGTACTCCGCTCTATCAAACAATGACCCTTTTTTTGTCGCCTGCATTATAATTAGGATTCGTATCAAGAGTCTTTGTGTAGATTGCATTGATAAGGAATTGTCGTTTGATCGGTTTTTATTCTTTATGTGCAGTTTTTAATTGATGCAGCTGTGCAACTGATTTAATAGTTGAGACAATGGATTTCTCATATAAGCCTTTATTTAGCTTAGTCAGCAACTAAGTCTAGGATGATTTAACTGAATTATGATATTATGACATAGAAGATAGTAGCGCAATTGCTTTAGAATCGGGATATAACAATTAAAAATGTTGTGAGTAGTACTGAACAAATTTTCATCAAGAACAGCTTCGAAATTCAATTCAATTTACCTAAAAACCGTCTGATTTCGAAGACTCAGCTTACCTTACCCATAAATTTGTTTACAAATAGGTTTGAGCTAATGATTCGATCACGTTTTGAGATGACGCCAATGCAAAACAAGTGGAAATGACCATCAGTTAAAATCGTATACCCCATTAATGATGTCTCATGAAACCTATAGTACGATCGAAGTTTCTCGAACCAGATCCGACTATAGGTCATGAGCAAGTCTGAACATTATACTCATCAAAGATGATCGTAATAACCAGTATAGTAGGAGGTGTCATGATAACCTTGTCTCAGTCGTTGGAATAAAACTGTTGATCCTGTGCCCAAACAAAATTTAAAATCTTTCTCAGAGTCGGAAACCTGACCTTTTTGTGGAAGGACATGCAAACAAAAAGCTATCCAACTTGAATCCGATTCTTAGCTATGTGGCAATAAAATTAAAACAAAACCTACATCCGCTACCTAAAAGAGTAGAATCGCTACGTGAAAATTGTAAGCATCCTCCGAAGTCCATTATTCTTAGAAGCCTCTTCGAGCTGAGCAGCATCTGAAGCTAGTTTGGATGTAAGAGGAGAAGCGGTGAAAAACCATGTTGGACTATATGGACGCATCTAAAATGTCCATACAGGGCCTCAAACCCAGCTTCCACATTCATTTGTATGTGCGACGTTATATTTTTTCCACAACGAACGAGGCCTCTAGTTAAACGCCGAACGACACATTTTAGTAGCTTCTCGTGACAGTTTTATGCTCTTGGATGTTTATAGGACTTTCGCAAGAGGTTGGGCATTGAAAATAGAAATCCCAGGTTTTACGGACAACAAATCATGTTCCCTTGGCATTGGTATTTTTATAGATCCTTGTGTAATCCGAGTTCCAAATCGCAAAGTTGCAGTTACCTCTGTTGAAAGTGAGAAGGAGGTCTAAGATATTTTCGAAACTGTCATATGATTTGGTTTTTCGACAAATTGAATCAGAATTCTATTAATGTCGAAAGGTTTTAGCTTGTGCTTTGTAGACTTCCAACCATAAGGATGATGTTGAATCTAATATGATCGTTTAATACCCTATCCCATCCCATTCTAAAATTAATATCCCAGAAAGGTAGGCTTTTTTATGGCAATGAAATGTTGAACAAGACATTTTCACAACATATTGTTCAGACAGTTTATCAAAAACTTGTATGGTCCGACAAAAAACAACGTTTTTGTCCTGCATATGCTATGTGGTAGGGTATACAAATGGTCTTTGTAGGAAAACGCCTCCAAAAGTCGGCGTAGGTTACAATGGTCTGAAGACGAAATGTTCATATTAACTTAATTAAAAATTTTGCATCAAAAGTTTTTTTCGAATATTCGGAAATTTGACCGAAAAATGTTTTTTTTTTATTTTTTTTTTTTTACTAAATCGCCTCCAAAAATTGGGCGTGGAAAAAAACTTTTGATATATGGACGAAATATATATTAATATAGATATTAAGAATGTCTAAATATCTCGTTCAGACACTTATGTGAACTGTTAGTCCAAAAATAACGTTTTTCTAAAACAAAAAAAAAGGCGTTTCAGTGGACGGACTTTGAAAATGTTTACACTTGTTTGACCAGCACGTACAAGGATTACATATACCAAATTTAATTATCCTAGTTCAAAATTTAAGGACTAAAAACCGGTGACATACAGAAAGACGGACGGACATGGCTTAATTGTCTCAGCTAGAGATTCTGAGTCGATCCATATCCATATACCTAAATTATTTCTCTGTTACAAAATATGTATCATAACTTATATACCCCTAGGGCACTCCTTTCCTAGAAATTAACATCCTGTTCGGGTAGGTATTTTTGTGAAAATTCAGTTTTTGGATCGGTGTGAAAACAGCAAAACTGAATATGGAAGCAAATGGCGTCACTTAAGTATAACACCACAAAAATTTAATAAATTCGATTCAAATAGTAAATATACGGTATATGTTGATAGCGTTAATTAAAATGCAACCCTCATGCAAATTTATAAATGCCAAAGATACGACTGCTGTATGTATACACGTCGGTCGTGTTCTTGCATCTACAAAACGTCAACTTGCACCAACCAAATTAATCCTAAAATGCTAAATATAGAACTCGTCCTAAAAATTGTTTTCCAACAAGATTCATACTTAAAAAACTTCATAAATTAAAAAAAAAGTGTCACCATATCTGCCTCTTCCAACACATAGTGGGTGGGTGGTGTTGTTTTCACATATTCTCAATGGTTACACACCTATTTTTATATCTCAAGGTTATTTTTACTAGTCGGCACACGTGACAGAATTTGTACACGTTTAGCCCTTGGACGTAAAAATAGTTGATAAGAAAAATTTCATTGGAAGTTATCAACGAACTTGTTTGACCTCCAAAATAAGCCGGCGCATAGGTATCTATAATGCTGTCACATCTCAAATAAATGAAGATACAACCGGTGACTGGGACTACCACCATTCATTTCCATTTTACCGGTCCAAGTAAAAGAATGCCGCTCCGAATTTGGTAATTCCATTGAAATAAAAAAGAAAAGAAGAAGATAAAAGTGGGTGTGTTGCTCGCACTCGATAAAGCAAAGAAACCAAGAAAACGCATGGCAAAGAAGAAACCAAAGAAAAAGGTCGAAGCTTCAAACATTTTTCCCAGAGCATGAGAGGACGAGCCCCCTTTTCAAGTACAAGTAGTACAACGTATACACTAACAGAAATATAACAGCACACAGATACATCGAGAAATATCTTTTCCGCATTCTGCTATGCGTGAGTACGCATTTTCGTGCGAGAAGCGAGATATAGGTACACAGCACACATAAAACAAAAAAAATACATTCGGCTTGCGGGTATAGTGTGCCGCGTATGGCGTGATTTCATCGTATCTATAACGATGCCAACACAATGTTCCGCGTCTTATAGATATAAAGTGTTGGTCTATGCTACAGTAGGAGATTCATATAAACGCCAACAAATTACTGGGAGGTATGTTAAGAAAACCGGAAAGTTATCGCACAAAAGGGCCCTAAATGTGTGGTAGCCGTTACATATCCCTTGACCACATGGTGGATTGCATTTCTATCCTTTTCTTTGTAACAAACTGATAGAATGTTTATATTCACAAAGAAGGGGGGTGTTCATTTCCGTAACAAACAAATGTAGAGAACATAGAAAAAAAGCCGTAGAATATACGATGAATGGAATAGAGGGAAATAGATACTTTCTGGGTACCCATACCCAATGCATTCGGTTGCATGTTGCCATGGGCCGTGTCAAGTTGTAAACAAACTCGTAAACTGCAAGTGAGATAATTTTTGTTTGTTTATATTTCGTTCGTTTTCTTTTTGTTTTTATGGCGATATGTTTATTGAGAGTGGAGGGCTCTTTTGTATGGATTTGCACGTTACTTATGTGTTGGTGTCGAATTGTGTAGGTACGATGAGGTGTTTACTATTTGTTGTATCTTTGCAAACAATCAAGGTATCTACGACGCTTAGAAATGTAAACAGACATTACTTTGGCCGGCAAGTAGACAAAATTGCGTTGCTTTACATCATTTGATTGGATAAGTATGGGTGTGTTTGTGTTATAGATGTAATCAGATGCCCTTAGCTACGATTAAATATAATACATAAACAGCTATTTATCGAAGAGGGGACGGTATATTTTGCTAGCAGTTTGGGATTTAATTATGTCATCGCCTAGATTATTTATTTGAGTTAAATGGAAGGTTTTTCGGGGATTTGTTACCAAATTTTAGAGCCAAGTAGGTAGCTGCTGATGTGTAACCTTGTTTTAGGACATTCGCAATCAGCATAGAGCACGACACCATGTGCCAGGTCTCATAAATTGATCATTTAAACAAGGTGGCCAAGGTGTGATCATCCTTTTGCAAATGGGCGCCAATGTCAAATCTGTTTTGACATTTGTGGACTAGACAGATGTAGAATACAAGCAAACACTGCGCCGTTTGGCCTCCAACTTTGAAGAGTATGGGACCACACGAGACGTTGCCAAGAGTGGCCGGCCCCGGAGCGACCGTTGTGCCGAGAATATCGCCGCTGTTGCCGAGGATGTTGAGCTGTCGCCGGAAACATCGTCCAGACGCCGTGCCACGCAATTATCCATCAGCCGGTCGTCCCTAAGGCGAATTTTGGTCAAAGACTTGCGCATGTTCCCGTACAAAGTCCAGTCTGTGCATCAGCTGCTGCCTGTCGACCGCCAAACGAGTGTAACCTACGCTCAAGCCATCCTCAATCTCGAGGACGAAGTGGACGATTTTTCGACCAAAATCATAATGAGCGATGAGGCTCATTTCCACCTCAGCGGGTACGTGAGCAAGCAAAATTATCGCTTCTGGGGCACCGAAAATCCACGAGGAGACATTACACCCGCTCAAAGTTACTGCATGGTGCGCTGTTCACGCTGGAGGATTAATTGGGACTTTTTTTTCGAGAACGCCGCTGGTCAAACGACAACAGTGGACGGTGTGCGCTGTAGGGCCATGTTAACCGAGTTTTTTCTGCCACAATTGGACGAATTAGGACTGGAGGATATGTGGTTCCAACAGGACGGGGCAACGGCACACACTGCGCGAGACACAGCCGATATTCCAAGAGCCAAACAACATCGGGTGACTTCTTTTGGCCCACCTTGTATACAGTATTCTCACCGTAAGTGTCGTTTCTATACCTTAAATAGGAAAAACTACAGCAAAAGTTGCATATTACATTCTTATATAGATTAAAACAACAATGCTGAACGTTTTCGAAAAGCTTCTGAAAAGACTTAACAGAGTCCCGGATCTTCTGACGTGGCCTGGGATTGTACAGATGGAACACAATTCCTTTTTCATTAGCCAAAGCTAGCTAGCTTCTGAGCTATTACTTTCATTAGACGGTCCAATTATCGAAAGCATAAGTCAGCTTGTCGTAGGGAGCGGCTCATAGTAGATGATTCCCTGACAGTCGCACCAAATATACAGTAAAACCTTCCAAGCCGTCAATCCTGGTTTGGCCACCATTTGCGCATCCTCACCGTCATTCGACCATTTCCCTTTTGGTTGTCGTAAATGATTCACTTTTCATCACCAGCCACCATTCGCTTCAAGGAATCGCTCGATTTTGTTGCGATTCAGCAACGATTCGCAGATCCAAATTCAGTACATGAAGCTCAAGATGAGTTTTAATTAGTGATGGGCGCATTTGAATGAACGAATCGATTATGAGAATATCTCGAATCGAGACTCTCGATTCTTCACCCAAAATCATTCGAATGATTTCGTTTTCAATTTTTCTCACACGTTGTGTTGTCTCTTGTCTTGTGAGTTGTGAGTGTGACTTGTGTTCGCTTCTCTTTCTCCTACAACTGTACTGGAGGAAAGCGCCTTACATTATTTTCGTATTTCATTATATTACTCACTTCTCTCACATCTCGAATGATTTTCTTCATGCCCTTTCAGTTTCTTGTATCTTTTATGTTTCATTCGTAATTCATATCTCATACGCATATCTCGAGTGATTTGAATCGAATGGACAACGGAGTTTGTTTCATTGTCATTCATATCTCATGTCTCATATCTCGATTTGAATCGAATGAATGGAGAGCACAATGAGTGAGAGCTTTTCGAGAACTCGATATTAGTAATTGTATATAAGCTATTATCTCGATTCTCTTGTAGATACCTGTACTGTTGGAGGGGTTGCATATTGCATTTGAATCGAGAACTGTACGAGTATATTGGTGTGGCAGGTAACTACAGGAATAACTACTTGTAACTCCTGACGAATCACTGGCAGGGGTTTTAAACTAATTTAATCAATGCACATATTTCCACCGCACGAGTGAAGTATGAAGGTATGAGTAGCTAAGTCCAAAACTACTCAATAAACGTGTCTCTCAATTTAAAAAGAAGCTCCTCTTAGATACTTTAAGATACTTGTCCAATGCCCAACGACATCTTGCCTAAGGCATTGAAAAAAACAAGCCTTCCTACCCAATGTTGTGTTCCAATAACCCAAACATTTCGCCAGACTTTTACTTAGAGTATGCAGCCACTACTCGTTGTCAAACTCCGTCTTATGATCATAATTGCAACATTCACTACATCGGCAGTGGACTAATGTTTGCAAATATGTTTTAAAATCAATAATCTAGATATATACACATCATTGCTGTTAGAAAGTTCACATGACGACGCACAAAAGCATGAGAGAAACAAAAAAAATTAAAAACTTACGCAACATTAAATGCATATGCGTTTTTCACTCTTGCTTAGCAAACTGATTTAATGTCGCCTAACAGTTTAATTGGATGGAAAATGCTAGATTATCGACCAGGTATATGGAAAAAAACATGAGAGCGATCATCAGCGATCGAGTGAACATGTTCGTCGAGACGGGATTTTGTTGAACGTGTTTTGTTGGACACCAGTTGGGGAAAACGGGCTTACATGGTACAATCACTAATTGAAGTTAAATGTATCAAAACTTATGAAGTTGGGGTGGGAATTTATATCTTACGACAGATTATTTTTTGGTCTTGAAATAAATAAAAAGCAATCACACCATTTATGCAACCACTATCACAGTTTTGAATGTAAAATGAACAACCAACAATTTACATTTTATATATCAACTTGGCTATTTGTATTTTTAGTCGTTATGAAAAGTGGGACCTTTTGGACCTTAATTTTTTCAGTCATTAACCAAAAGGTCACACTTTTCATAACGACTAAAAATACAAATAGCAAAACATCAATAAAAACATATGAGAAGGCTACAACCCGCTGTGCCGGTCGTTTAATATCCTATCCCATCACAACCTTAAAATTAATATCCCCAAAATATGAGCTTTATGGCGGTAAAATATTGAAAATGACGTTGTCACAACATATGGTTCGATAAAAAACAACGATTTTCTATTGCATATGCCTTGGGTTAGAGTATACAAATGGTTTTGTAGCAAAACGCCCCAAAAAATGGGCGTGGGTTAAAATGATATAAGAACGAAATGTTCATATTATCATAACCAATGATCGTGCATCGAAAGTTTTTTCATATATTTTAAAAATGTACCAAAAAACGCTTTCTATAGAAAAAGGCCCAAAAAGTGGACGTGGCAAAAAACTTCCTATAGACGAAAGCACTTTTTAAAAATTCCCTTAGGTTTGGCCAAAAAATACGTTTTTCAAGTGGGCAGTGGGCGGATTTCAAAAATGTTTACACTTGTTCTGCTTCGTCGACCAGAAAGTGTAAATGAACCTAAATGGCTTAGAAAAGCTAAATAAATAAATCAATCAAAGTCTATATACCCAATTTCAACACTCTAGCTCAAAATGTAAGGCCCAAAAATCGGTGACACACAGACGGACGGACAGACAGACAGCTAGATCGACTCAGCTTGCAATTATAAGGCGATCCATATAATTAAAGGTACATCTATCAAAATTATTTCTCTATGTTGAAAACTTTATGTCATAAATAATATACCCCCATGGGATAGGGTATAAAAAGTATAGCAGATACACGTAAATTGGTAATCTGCAACAGATAAACTCTACTTCCTACAAAAAGACAAAGCAAGCTTTTCTCAGAAACCTACACCAAAGACATGTCATTTAGGTTAAATAATTAAAAAAAAAAAATAAAAACAACAACAGAATGATTGGGACGGCGTACATTGTTGTTCATTTCAAAAACTAAGCATACCAGAGAGGCGTTAAGAAAAACAAAAACACTTTGCCTCCACGTATACATCCAACACTTATAAAATACGATGACGCATTAAGTTTCGTGTGTATTTTTAAGGTTGTGCATTTGTTTTTGAACTTGAGATTTATATTGATTACAAAAAACGGTTCCCTTTCGCAAGATGAATTATACTTGTGCTCAAATTTCGATCGATGTGGATCGCAATGCTGACCTTCGTTGTGTTTACATTAAGCCGCAGATCAAGTGCGAAAACAATTTATAAACGCATACAACCACTAGCGCTATTTTTGCAAGTGTATCTAGATGGAAAATGTGGGAGTGTCAGATTACGTGATTTTGTTTTTTTTTTCTATTTTTGTACAAATAATCCGAAAAGGTATTCATAGGCAACCTTTAGGCTGTGGGAGAATTATTTATATGCAAGTTCGAGACACGTGGAATGTAATCCGAATGAGACAAATATAGGAATGATGTAGTTCACAAATATTTCATTTTACAATTTTACAACAAAAACAACACTAAATTAAAAATTTGATGAGTGACTGAATTGCATTCCCTATTGATGTGAGTTGCCAAAACAACTCTATCTAAATTTGTATTCAAAGAGAATACTCGTTGATCAGTTCCTCATTGCAATTTAAAGCCAATCGGACATCCGAATAAATTGATGACAGTCATTGGTACTCTGGTCACGTTTTGTTTTCATTTCACGATGGAATTGTTTTGAGTTTATTTTTTATCACCCGCTACTCTGAAAGCGTTTTACATGAGGTGCATAATATTTTATGGAATGGCGTGTGGTGTTTTTACTTGGCAATGTCTACTTTGTCAAAATCTGTTAGAAAAGTGACAGTGTTTACTGTTATCAATAAAAATAATAATCAATGAATAAACAAATTCAAGTTGTTTGTTTGAATAAAGGCGTTTGTTGTTGCGTAGATACAGGTGCAATGTTGTTGTTTACTAGTATCTATGGAACTATAAGTCGATTAGAATAGAATGTCTAAGTTTGTAGATAACGTATGGCAAAATAAATGTAGTTTCCAATTAAAATCTGGCAATACTGTGGCTCTGTTTAAGATAAACAGAAAAGATTGGTCATCACTGAATTTTAAGCGCAATGACATTGCAAGCTGAATATCTGTAATCATAACTTTCATTAAGCGCTTCCTATCTATACATAGTATAAAATAAAGTCCCAAAACGTGTATGAATGCGCTAATCTCGAGAACTGCTGAACGGATTTCGATGCGGTTTTTACTGTTATGATCTGCATTTCCCTGGACAGGATATAGTGTATTCAAAACTGCTCCATCGCTTACAGAAGCTGAGCATTCGAGGTCTTAGTTGTAGAAATCAAATTTTTTTTTCATTAAAATTGTAGCCGGGCGAAGTCGGCCGGGTTGCTAGTCTTTAAATAACAAAAAAAAAACAGACAAAGTGTATGTGAGATATCATCGACATTTTTTATTCGTTTGAAAGGCCTATCGATGCCCTTTATGTATGTATGGAATATAAATGTCCAATTTTCCATTACTCTGGCGAATAAATCAGGCTGAATTTGACCGATGGCATGCGTTATGTTGGCTTTGAGGACCGCTGGGGGTGGTGGCTTATTCGCATAGACCTGGGAGTTCAGAAAACCCCACGAGAAAAAGTCTTACGGGGTCAAATCGCACGATCTCGGTGGCCAGTTCACATATCACCTCCACGTGAGATAACCATGCCCCCAAATCGCTTGTGAAGAATTTCCAATGTGACGTAGCGACGTCCTATTAAAACCTATGTTGGTGTCAATATCATCCAAGTCAGGCCAAAAGTTGGTAATTATAGACCTAGCGCAAATATATAGCGCTCGTCGTTGACGGTGATAACCTGGCCAACGCAACGTCGTTTTCAATGAAATATGGACCGATGCCCAAAATCCACACCAAACAGTGACTTTTTCGGGATAAATTTGACATTCTTGGATCTCATGTGAATTGGTATCGTCCCGAATTCATCAATTTTGTTTGTTGACGTACCCATTCAGCCTCATCGTTGATGAGGATTTTTCGATGAAAATTAGGGCCACTTTCCCAAACACTCCGGGGCCTATTAAGCTCCTGAATTTGACAGATTTAACTGCAACAATATGGCTGCTATTCACTTTCAAAATTCGGAAGTCCCTATGTGAAGACCCTATTTTTAGACTTACTGACTTAACCTGAGCCTCAACTAACATGCCTCTACAATTTGGCCGTTCCTTGTTTTTTTTTGTTTATAAAGATTTGATCAGTTTTGGGCCGGTTTTAGGCATTCAAATAAAGCGGTAGATAGCGTCTCGTAGGAGATGTTGAGGAGACTTATTTCTCTGCAGTTGTCGCACTTTAAAGGGTTTTTGTTTTTGTGGATTCGGCAAACCATGCTGAGGTGATTTTCTATTCTTCTGGTATTCTTAACAAATTTTGTAATACACTAGCCGGCATAAGTATTTTGACGAAACCTTTTTGTGACTATTGAGACTAACTTTGCTTGGTATCGTTAAAACAACGGTGCAAAAATGATGCGCGAAACAAAGAATCTATTTTTAGCTCTATGCATGCCAAGTTTTGTATTGTTTACCTTTTGCATTCTCTTTCTGCTGATAAGAACGCATGCAGACAAAGAATTTTTACGTGGCATAAGTATTTTGACGGAAACTTTGTGTAAATATTTTAACAGTTTTGAGCACGTGATAACCAAAAAACTTGTGTAGTTAACTTAAATTTACATTAAACGTTGATAACAAAATAAAAATTTATTAAAATTTATTAAAAACCATGGGTAAAACGGCTGAGTTGAGTTTGGTTGTCAGATCTTCAATGGTAGCGAAGTTTAACGCTGGAACGGCAGTAAAAGACATAGCAAGTGAGTTTAATGTCTCGCGTCAAACTGTGCACTATCAAATCAATAAGTTTAAAAAGCATAATGACATCACAAACCTAATGAGATCAGGTGCTAAGCGCAAAACAACGCCCACTGAAGACCGAACCCTTCTACGATAATTTAAAATAAATATATTCCTGAAGCCTCAAACTGCTGCAAATCAATGGAATTTGACGGCAACAAATCCAATCAGTGAGCGCACTGTCCGACGACGTTTAATGGAAGGAGGTTTTAAAACATTTAAAGCTAAGGACGTGCCGTACATATCAAAGGTAAACAAGCTTAAAAGACTGTCTTTCGCAAAGGAACATCTGCACAAGCCAAAGGAGTACTGGAGAAGCGTTCTATGGACAGATGAAAGCTCCTTTGAGTATAACTCATCAAAAAACAAATTTTACGTTAGATTGCCAAAGGTAGAAAGGCAAAAAAGACGCCCCGTTTGTCAAAAAGTGAGCCATGGTGGAGGCTCTGTCATGTTCTGGGGATGTGTTGCGTATAATGGCCTGGGTGAATTGGTTCCTATCACCGGTTCGATGAACCAAGGTCAATATTTAAGAACCCTAAATGATAATGCCTTTCCTTCCGGAGGTAGGCTTATTGGTGAATCATTTATCCTGCAACAGGACAATGCCCCATGCCACAAAGCCCGGATGATAACTAAATTTTTGAAGGATGTTGGTGTTGCCACTTTGGACTGGCCACCTCAAAGTCCAGATTTAAATATAATAGAAAACGTCTGGTCTCTTTTGAAACGCAAAAGAACAGTTTCTTTAAATAAAACCAGAGAGGAGACGATTTCTGAGGTCACTTCCCTTTGGAAAGAGATATCTCCAGAGATTCTTCAAAATTTAGTAGATTCAGTACCGAGACGCCTTCAAAAAGTTATTGAAGCCAAAGGAGGTTATATATTTTACTAAATTCTTCTTTATTTATTTACTTTTGTTAAGTTTAAAATGTTTTTTCTTAGAGTTATATACTTGTCAAAATACTTATGCCAACACACGAAATTACAAATTAATTTATATCTTTTTTGACTTCTATGAAAAAATATTTTTTGCCTATTTTTAAGTTTGTATTAGTTATATATAAAAATGAAAAAATAAACATGAATTCTTGTCAAGCCATTTAGAAGTTAAACTCAAAAATGCACGATTTTTATTTCGTCAAAATACTTATGCCGACTAGTGTAGGTTGGTGTATGGTACACGCCAAGAATTGATATGTTACTTAAACTTAAGCCTTCTTAAGCTTCACTTTAGATATTGCTATCATCATTCATTTAGGTCGGGTGGCTGGTAGTTTTCGCTGTCCTCGCCAATATTTTATGGTTCGCTATAGCCGACAGGACGATTGTTCGTCTTTTAAAAGTCTGCAGAAGTGGATCTTCCATATTCTCAGCATCGACTGTGTCTTATCTACGATCTTTCCTAGTTCACCTGCCAAGACAGCCTTTGAAAAAAAGAAGGTTAGATAAGGCTTACTTGTGGAACCATAACCATAATAACTTTTCTTCAGTGTACTTATTTCTTCCTCTTTGGTCTCTACACTATTTTTCGACTTGATGTACTCCTTGAAACAAAGTGAGTACATAACCTATGATTGTTTAAAATTACCTCATTCATGTCTATTTCACTCCTAACAAAAGTGTTAAACCCTTTAAAGTAATTCAAGTAACACAATAAATCTCATTAGCATTTTCATGCTAAACTAAGAACTTAATGTGATAATTGTATTTTATGTCACGAAAAACATTTTGAAACCTTTGCCAAACCAATGAATCTTCTGAAAACGTTTAAGATTTAATAATATGTTCTCACATGACTGAGCTTTTTCTTATGCAATCCCTTTGCCTTTCACATATAAGATACACATTCCCGTATACTACATTTACAAATTATTATTTATGAATTTATGATTAAAACAAACACGTCAAGATATATTTCCTTGTCCTGTTGTAAAAGATTATTATCAACCATTTATTCATGTATATGGATCTGTATCTTTGGGGGCTCGTGCACACATTAAAAAAGGTGTAGCCTGTCCACAACCATCGTAAAGTACGCATTTAAAAGTTGAAGGTCATTTAAAAGACTCTTAACAATTGTGTAACATATATACAAATACATATCTACATGACTCATTCATAGTTTGTATACGGCATGACCAACCGGTCGGTGTGTAAATTGGATGGATAGTATCTCGATGCGTAGTGCGTAGTATATATTGAATTTCACATCTGTAACCCTAAAATAAGCCGAATGCCTACAAAAAAAACCAAAACAAACATTTCAAGAGGGTGCCGGCTTTTTTTTTCAATTAAAAATAGTTCTCGATCGGTTTTTCGTTTACAAATTAATCGATATGGCTTCGCGTGAGTACGGATTGAGATACAATTTCAATGAGGCATGATATATTGGGAAAATAAACAGAGTGACAGTTCATTTAGATTGTATTTTTTTTGTATTCAGAGGATCATGCTCGTGTCCCGCATTTGATACTGCAAAAATTATTAGGCGTGGCAGGCATTTTGTTTTTTTTGTTTGTTTCTTTGTTGAATGCTTCTTTGGACTTCGACACATAATCACTAAGCGCGTGTAAGAATTTTTTCGTGGTTGCTTACATGCGAACTATTCATATCGTCCTTTATCTTTCTTATGTTGTTTATGTATTTATATCGAGTGGGCAATTCGCTGGAGGTCGCATTTTGTAGATAACGTCTTCGATGTTGTCAACAAATGCGAATTAAAAAAAAATAGATTTGTTTGCGGCGTAATTTATTCCTATCGCAAAACCTCATTAAAAATTTAAAAATACATCCCACAAGTTATTTATGCAAATATTAATTTATTTGGTGCGTAATGTATATTTAGTTTTTGTTTTTCAGAAGGAACGAAAGTAGTTGAGAACTTTTGAAAATTGGATTTGCTAATTTCTTCATTACATTTGGCAAAATTTGTTTAATAACAATCATAATCGTAATACAATTCATTACGTCAATTTGACAGATGATGGGTAGGATGTGATCTATGCATTTTGGATCTGTGATCTAACAGCCCAATTCTACCCTTGTGAGAAATCAAAAGTCACAAGCTGTTGTGACTATTCTTTGTGAGGATTATTGTGCCTCGATAACATTTGTCGGATTCTCCGATAATCCTTACAAGGACAGTCACAACGAAACACAACACAGCAAAGGTGAATATATATAAGCAACGTTTCTGCAAATTGTGACTTGGCTGAGAGATTGTATAGTTATTTCGTATACACTTCTGATAACAGCCATGAGCAAGGAAATATAGCACTGAAAGAAACTATTCAAAACAAATTTAATAAAAATGAGAACTTCAGAAGAACAAAATGTAATACATACTCGAAGTACAAAAGGCAAGGAAGTTGGTTGATTGTCATGAGGCTTCCAGCTCTGCATGAGATCCCAGCACAATGTTTTTGGAAATAGAAAAAAAAAAAACTATACAAACGTGCTGTTCTGTATAGCTATTGGGTCATTGGTACCTCTCAAGGTTATTAAAAGCCGTCTTCGCTGCAATCTTGTCAATATTATTAGTTTGTTACAAATGATGTGCTTTTGTAAAATTCTTACTTTTCATTTACAGAGGAAACTTCGTCAATAATATGCGCCATATTAATTTCAACTTCCATTTTGTACACTACTCAACAATCAAAATATCAAATCTCAAATAATTTGCTAGTTGTGAGAAGGAGATCACAATTTCGATTGTTTTTGAGACTCTCACAAGTTGTGACTGTGGGAGAGAATACGAAAAAGTCACAAAATCAATTTCACCTCTTCTTGTGACTTCAGAGGTATCAGTGATGATGGGGAGAATCGGACTATAAGTCTTCGATCTATGATCAAGCTATGCAAAATATAATTATAAATAAAAAGTTATTTGCATTTTTAATATTTTTTTCCAAATGCCCCTATAAATTTACTTTTATGATAGAAATCAATTTTTTTTTGAAACATTATTTCAATGTTTTAATTCTAATTTCTGAACTTAGTGTTCTTGGTTATTCACAGTGATCAAACTGATCAGTGATCTTCAACCTCATGAAGAGAACAATTAAATAGAAATGCCAGCATGTTGTACAAATCCATTTAAACTAAAACGACGATCAGTGATTTTTTTCTCACGTGATCATTGGTTTATATGAGATAACAACCGCTGTACATGAACTTGGTTATTATCTAATCATAATCTAAAATGTATTAGATGATCAGAGACAGAGTTGTTTTATTTGTCTTAGATACTGATCTCTATGGCTCATGAAATTAAAAAAAAAGTAATTTGAATTGAATAGATTTTTAGAGAATATCGGTACCTACTCAGTGATCTTGCTAACGAATATCATTACACACAACATAAAGCTATATACTCCTTATTTAAGACAGTGTTTGACTGTTTGGGCCTTAAGTTCCACCAGTGATCTTGGACAGAGTTAAAACTTTAACAAGTGACTTCAAGAATAGACGCTTAAAAAAATAGTTTGCCCAAATATATACAGAGGATCACGATCGTGCTACAAAATACCTTTTTCAACAATTCAAACCCCGTGCAAGCAAATGTAGGTATTTGTGTGATCAATGAGTTCTTGCATATTTGACGAGCATTTGAACACTCAAGCCATACATTGAATGTTTTGATGCTGTCCTGCATGTGTGAATTGAAATCGAGAGAAAAAAATTGTATAATATGACAAAATCATTGATCCACAGCTTAACCATGTCCAAAGAAGGGTTTTTGACGAGAATAAGGACGGGTCGATGTTGAAATCCAACAAAACAAGCTGGTATGCCAGTATTAGAAGGAATCTGATGAGGACACTTGGTAATGTCTAACCAAAGAATTCTAACCAAATAGTGTTGTTGTACTCAAGTTGTTGTTGTAATGTCAATCATTCAATTTCTAAATGAAAAAAATTTCCCAACAAAATTGTCAGGGGCTTTCCGCCTTAGAGTTAGAATCGTTGTTACTCCTAACACACCCACTACCAATTTTTTATTTGAAAGGCCTATGTATGACATAAAGGGTGTGATTTTTTTTTTTAGAGGTATGGAACTTTGAATTGAAATAAAACACAAGAAACTCGTTTTAATGTCCATCAATTTGGCTTTATTGGAAGGATAATTTTATGCCATTAATGTTCGAACATGTGGCCGCCGCGGCTGTTTCGAATAAAGCCAAGTCTAGAGGTCCAATTTTCAACCACTTTTTCGAACACTTATGGCCGTATGCCGGCAATAACGAGACGAATGTTGGCTTCCAAGTCCCCTAACGTTTTTGGTTTGTTTGCGTAGATGAATTTCCCAAAAGAAAAAAAATAAATAATCCAATGGTGTCAAATCACACGATCTTGGTGGCCAATTGACAAGCCCATTCCGCGAAATTATGCGCTCATCGAATGTTTCCTTCAATAAATCGATTGTAACGTGCGCTGTGTGGCATGTAGCGCCGTCTTGTTCGGGAACAAAAAAGTAGGTTATCATGGCTCTATACCGATCTCCATTAACAGTAATGACTCTCCAGCATCATTTCGGAAGAAGTGTGGCCCAATGACTTCACCAGCCCATAGTGGTGTGCTCTATGGGCAGTCAGTTTTTGTGGATGTAATGGCGTCTTAAGGGTCTCAAGTGAATTTTCTTCACTCTAAATGCGGTAATTTTGCTTGTTAACGTAGCCATTCAACCAAAAATGGAGATCAATCTCATTTTCGGCCATTACACCAAAATCACGACGTATTGCATGATCTCGCGGGTTGAATTCTTGCACAAGCTGGATTAAAAGTAGATTACCTAACATAATTGCGAATGGTATATAAGCCCAACACTGCAGCACTGATCAGTCCTTTTAGCTAAGAGGGGTCATTATTTAATCCCCTTTCGTTACATGAAACTTTTATATTTAAATCATAAAACAAAACTAAAGCAATATCACCCGATCTATCATTGTACTTCATCGAAAATATCGTTTAAGTCAACACAGACTATCCAAGTAAACGTCGTAAGCATCGGTAGTACAGTATAATAAAAAAAAACATCGACGCAATACAAATTGATCAATAATGCCCTAATATAGGCCAGTAAGCTTAACCTTGTGTACTTCCAATCAGTTTTACGATAAATCCATTCTGTTGCATCAACTAAATGTCAAGTTCATGTTCTTACCTGCTTCTGAAGTGTGTTTATTCTTTTCATGACGTTATCTTAAGTGGGTGTGAGAGAAAATTATCAATATGGTTAGATGTAATACCTAGTAGTTGAGGTATCGATAAGCAGTAGTCATATAGGCACACGGATATTTTTTGTTCACCTGACAGTAAGGCCAATAAAAAAAAACTCCGAATAGTTGAATAAGTTTAGTTGCTGCAAGTTTGTATTTTCGGTTTAATTAACAATCATTATTTACATTTGAATAAAGTTGATATAACCAGAGTGTACAAACTGGGCCTTAGACAGTTAATTTATTTAGAATCACGCGAAAGTAAGTATAAAAATCGACAGTAAAATATTATTTTCCATTCAATTTTATCGACTTATCGATAACGTTTTATAATGCAACGATAATGTTTGTTATTTGTATTTAATACTGTGTCGGTGGATGTCGGTCTGTAGAGAGTCAAAAGTGGGCGTTACTTAATTCAAGTGATCGCATGAGAACCAATTCTTTCAGTGTAGTATGATCGTTGATGATAACGTGTTAATCGAATTTTAAATATAAGTCACTTTGAGTGAGGGGCTCGCTTTCTACAATGAAACCTCTCCCGCTTTGCATGTCACAACGACTTTAACTACTCAAGCTCCTATGTTCATCGAGCAACATTCAATCATGTGATAAGTTTGATAAGATAGTGATGTTTTGCCATTTTGTAAAAACTAGTTTACCATAAACTTTGCACTTTAGTCGAAATTTCAACCACATGGGGTACCCCCTGTAGGAAAATAAAAGGTGATAATAAAAGAAAATAAACCGCTATGCCAATCGAAATTCGTAAACGTCAATATCGCAGAACTATGTATTTTTTTTTATAAATATTCGTTTATCAGTATCTAAAGAAATGATATAATCTATGAAATACGTTATCAATTGATCAGAACGGAAATAATTTTTAGTTATACGTGTACAATATGCACGGACGTATGTGTATGCATAATGTCACTTTAAGCATTGATATCGTACTTTCAAAAGATTGCAATCCCAGAGCACCAAATTAAATAGTTTTCAATTATTATGATCAAATATATTTTTATTATTGATAACCAATTCTGATTGATGTGCAACTACTGTCAATGATTCTGTATACTTCCGTAGGTAAACACATTGACTGAGCTAACAAAGTGATAAGTAGATGTTGTTGATGTTTGTCTGTTTGTTTGATGTTTTTGTCCACGTGCGGCATCTAAACCCGAGTTTAATAGCTTTATTTGATTGATAATTTATTTGATAACAAATTATAAGCATGAACATTCAGTGTTTGACATTTGGAACGCAATATATAATTAGCTGACTCTGGTAGTTGAAAATGAAAAGAGGGTACATTGCATAAATGCAAGGCAAAGTTATGGATGACAGGTGATTAAAAAAAACAATCACAATAGCCGTGTTCCGGATTTCAGATTTAGTAAGATAACTTAGAAAGAAGCTCTGTTCTCAATGGTCAAAATGGTCAATTGATGGACGATGAGAACAGAGCTTTATCTATGACATATTACTATATCTGAAATCTGGAAATAAGCTTAGCAAAGCATTTACTGATTGTAAGTCGTTGGGAGTAATGACCTCATCTTGTCATAACGTAATCGTAACGTTGATTGAAATATTATTATCATGATATGGTGAAATATGACATAACAGGAACATCCCCACTGCCATTAGCATCAGCGTTGTTTATAGGCGGTGTATTTGGTATGGTGCATCACACATTAACAACGCTCGCTGCAGCAGTAATAACTCCCAAAAATATGTTAATGTCGATGTGAAGGTCAATGTCAATTTTCTTTAGGCATAACATTGTGAGTTACGTCAAACCAAATTTGTATTAACGTTGAAAAAAAAAAAATAAACGCTACGTTTACGTAGTTTTGAATTTTTTTTATGTTAATCAGCCCCATCGAGGTATCCGTCGGAGCAGAAAATTCTTCGATTTTGTACGATTCGCAAGATTTTCGCTTCGAGGTATTCTTCCGAAAAGCTGTTCGGAATATTTCTCCGACATTTTGTAACGCATCCCGGCGAATTGCGTTGATGTGCGTTCAGGTGCATTTTCCGTGCAATTTTTGACAGCTAAGTGCCATTCCTTTTCTGATTTCTCCGACACAAATTCTTCGTGGAATTTATTTACGCATTGTAGTGAAGTAAAGCCGTAGCGTTTGTATAGTATTTTTTTCGATGACAGATACCTCGAATGAAATTTGATAACCTCCAACAAAGCATTCGTTGCGGAAAATTGTCCGCTCCGATGGATATCTCGATAGAGCTGAATTTTGCGATGAATTTCGATATGAATGTACGTATCGAAATACAAGGTGGCGCAAAAGTAATCCTCCTATCAGAAAAAGTTATAAATTTTGCGATTGGCCCCTAATGTCAGTTCTGTTTTGACATTTGTGTAGTAAACACATGCGAAATACACGTTAATAAACAATGTTACGCTACACTGCTCCAGAACGCGGAATATTGGTGACTATTTATTTGAGCAATAATCGGTCGGTGACTTTGGCACAACGTGAATTTCGTCGCAGATTTCCTAGCCGTCCAACGCAGTCCAACACTGCGACGTTTAGCCGCTCGCCTCGAAGATACTGGCACAACACGAGATGCTGCCAGGCGTGGCAGACCCCGGAGTAGCCGTTCTGCAGAGAATATTGCTGCTGTAGCCGAAGATGTCATGGAAGCGCCGTCGACATCGACCAGACGACGTGCCACGCAAATGGGTATCAGTCGACGGTCTTTACAGCGAATTTTGGTACGAGATTTGAAGATGTTTCCGTACAAAGTCCATACGGTGCATCAGCTGTTAGCTGCTGACCGCCAATCGCGTCTAACATACGCTCAAGCCATCCTTAATCACCACCAAGAGGAAGATGATTTTTCATCAAAAATAATCATCAGTGATGAGGCCCATTTCCATCTTAGCGGGTACGTAAATAAGCAAAATTTACGCTTCTGGGGCACTGAAAATCCGCGTGTAACCCACGAAGAGCCATTACACCCGCTCAAAGTCACTGTATGGTGTGCTGTTTTCGCTGGAGGAGTCATCGGACCTTTTTTCTTCGAAGACGACGCGGGCCAAACGGTTACTGTGAATGGTGAGCGCTACAGAGCAATGATCAACGAGTTCTTTTTGCCGCAACTTGATGAATTGGGATTGGAAAACATGTGGTTCCAACAGGACGGTGCAACGGCACACACTGCACGTGCCAAAACCGATATGCTGAAGGATGCATTTCCCGGGCGCCTAATCTCCCGTTTTGGCGATTTGCACTGGCCAGCAAGATCGCCTGATTTGACCGCTCCAGACTTCTTTTTGTGGGGCTTTTTGAAGTCGTGGGTTTATGTCAACAAGCCTCAGACTCTTGCAGCTCTTAAAGACAATATCCGTCAAGAATGTGAGGACCTATCGCCGGAAGTTTTGGCCAAAGTGATGGAAAATGCCATAAAAAGGGCTCAAATGACAATCAACTGTGGCAGCGGCCATTTACATGACATCATATTCTCGACTTGATGTAAAAAAAAAATTAAGAGACCAAATAAAAATAATCCACAAGAAAAATCAAAGTTTTTCATTTTTTTTTTTAAATTACAGCCAAAAACCATCGGAAGGTTATTTTTGCGCCACCTTGTATTACTTGTTGCATTCGCATGTCATGGGCAGACAGCGTCAAAATCTCAAAACGGAATTTCTTATTAGTCAATCGGGAATAGTTTAAATTGCATACAAAATCTTACGTTAAGTATTTCAAATTGTTCAATTACAACCGTTTCTTTTTCGCAGTTTTCACAATTAGGCATTGCATTCAATTTTTAACAAAGAAAATGTTTTAGCGTTGATTTTCCAAGCTCAGTTTTCAATGGGAATCATACGTTACAAAAATTCTTTTCAATTGTGTTTTTTTTTTTTGCAATTATCGCATGCGTTACGTTACGAAATTAACGTGTAGAATAGTGATGCTATGCAATCACCATTTTTCTGACAGTTCATACAATCTTAAAAGTTAATACAATTCGAATATTCAGTATTTATTACATCGAACGATTAAATACATAATAGTACGTTTCCACCGAGTGGAAATGGTGATTTCAGCCGAAATGCAAAGCATTCCGCCATACAATTTCACATTCTTAAATTCGGCTGAAATGATATTTCAAATGACGTCCAACCGAGTTATGTCAAATCAAACATTACTTTTTTTTCCCCTACAAAAACAATTTTATTCTTCTAGAAACGTTGTTCAGTAAACAAATGTAAATTTAACAAAAAAATGCATAAACTTTTAATAATTAATGAGCAATTGTTTGATGTCCTATTCCTTTTTCTTTTCAAATGTCATATCTTCAGAATAACAACACATGAAATTGTTGCACATGGGCCAGATTTGCGCGATACCCGTTGTCCCTGGTATTTGCTTTATTGATTCCAAAAAAAAAAAAAAATACAATATTTTGGTGTAATATGATCGTTGTACCCAGGGCCTAGATTATTCTCACAACCATTCCTAGCTCTTATTTTATCCCGAATCCGTACAGTTAAGTTGAGATAAGCATTTCTTAGCAGTTGAAGGTACATACAGATACATACAGATAGGATCAGATAATCGGCCCTATCGAGGTATCCGTCGGAGCGGAAAATTCTCCGATTTTGAACGATTCGGAGGATTTTTGTTTCGAGGTATTCTTCCAAAAAGCTGTTCGGAAAATTTTTTCCGACATTTTGTAACGCATCCAGCGAATTGCGTTGAAGTGCGTTCAGGTGCATTTTTCGTGCAATTTTTGACAGCTAATTGCCATTCATTTTCCGATTTCCTCCGACACAAATTCTTCGCGGAATTTATTTACGAATTGTAGTGAAGTGAAGCCGTTGCATTTGTGTAGTATTTTTTTCCGATGACACATACCTGGAATGGAATTTAAACCTCCGAAGAAGTATGCGTTGCGAAAAATTGTTTTGACAGTTGGAATGTCAAATGTTGAATTTCGTTAATGAAATGACGAGTTTCGGTCCGGTGAAAACGTACTATAAAGCGCTTAGAAGATTAAGGCCCTAAGCGACATTTTCAAAAATTTGAGTAATCAGCGTTTAAAGTTGTTTACCTATAACTCTTTTGATAATAACAAAAAAAATATTAGCTGATATTTTGAAGTAAACAAAACTGAAATGTTTTGCAATGTTAGTATTTCTTTTTTTTTGAAAAGACAGGATTTGCGAAATATTTGCAGTATGTGTAGGCAAATTAAAAAAAAAAATGTCGCTTAGTCCCTTCATCTTCTAAGCACTTCAAAGACTATTCATGCAAAATATGAAATGTGATATCAACGTATCTGCCATTCCAATCCATTTCGTAGAAGTAAATCGCCTGTTTCTTTGAAAGATGTAAATATTTATTTTAATTCGAAAAACGTTCGATTCAAATCAAATGTAAGAATAAACTTATATATCTTGAGAAGCATCTTATCTTAATTTCAATTCAAATCAATACTTAACCAAACAAAGTTCTGACCTCAGTTCTAGTTCAATCTGAAAAACGAACACCCTAACCAATGATACAACTATTGTTCTTTGTACTGTGACCGTTTTCTTCAAGAAATTACGCATAATTTTTCCTGCAAAGTCACCAATACCAGCAATATGCCCCCACAAGTAGTAGCATCTGACAAGAAATCAGAAATATATTATACAGCAGCATCCTCGCGAGGAGATACTGCAGTGGATCAGTATTCTGATTGCCCATAGCAAATAAAGTCAATACTGATAACGTTTTTATTGATGTCTCTTGAATTCGCCGCACATCAATGTGGTGTGGTCATCGTTGTCTTGATGTGTGTGAATGACAATCAGAGATGTCACAAATCCAATATTGAATTCAAAACAAAAACGCATCTCATACGAGAACCATGTTATCAACGAATACACTCCAATCGTAGTCTATCTTTTGCAAAAGCATAAAGAACTTCATTGACCGATTAAAGGAAAACAGAAATACAACTTGCCGCAGATGGACCACATTCGTATATAGGAGGTGGTCTAAAGTTTCACCACATACATTTTCGTTTGTCATTGAAAGTTTTCTCACCTCCGACGCAGATAAGTGTACACTTTGCCTGTCAATTTAATATTAGACCCCAGTGTACAGTGCCTTCCGATTTTTTTATTAACCGAACCTCATATAAACAATGAGATAACAACAGTAGATTAGATACATTTTTAATAGTGCATGATGCCATTTATTAATCGGGCTTCTTTCAAGTACTGCTCTGACGTAAAATGACCAAAGGTTAAGATCGAGTTTTAGTCACCTTTTAATTGTTTTATTATCGAATGTTCCTACAATGGGTTTCACAATGTTTATGGTGAAACAAGGATAAAGTTGTTTTCTTTGTTTGCGAAATATATTAATTGCCGTGAAATACATTACATATATTCTGGCCAGTGATACGGCCAGACGGTATTACGTGAATTAGCCTTTAAATTTGCGATTGTCTACTTAATTGGTTTGGACTTTGTTCTCTCGTGTGACTTTATTTGCCATAAAAGAGAAAAAAATAAAAGATTATGTATTGTGCATTCATAATATATAGATATCCCTAGAACAGCAACAATTATAATTCAATTTTCTATTAAGTCAGAATTTATTGCACATTTTGCACGGCATCGATGAGTGCAGATCAGAAGCCAGAATGAATTAGATGCCTAGCTCTGTTGATAGACTTTATACTGACTTGCGGGGGCATTTATAGATTGGGTGTTTGTGTCTACAATTTGTTTCAATGGGTAAACATTTGTCTCGATTTGTTTAAGAAATTCTTCGAATTTATTTACATAACATGCTTAAAGTTAGAATTTGGCAGCACTGAAAATGGAATTTGAAAATGCGGGCAAATGTAAAAAAATGAAAAATCTAGCATTTCTCTTAAAACTCGTCTTTATACAGTTTGTTCCATTGAAAATATTGAAGCTCTACACTATAGTGTGTCCGAGACTCCGTTGAGATCTATGAACTGCACATCTCACGGAGAAGCGAATGTTGACAAATAACATGAATTTGCACTCTTACACGGAGACTCCGTCGATACTCATGAACTGTCCATTTGACGAAGGGTCTTTGGTCTTTTTGACAAAGAACTACAATATGTAAGCTTGCAAGGTTAAACTAACTCAGGAAAGGATCATGATAAGCGTCATCTAAACATCGAAAGGATCCATGAGTAAACGTCAACTTTGCGCAGAAGATGAGACTCCTTTCACCACGATGGATTTGTCAAACATGAATAATTCTGCTAATGAAAACGCTGCCGAAAAGGCTTTGCATCCACAAGTTTTTACAAGTGGCTGAGTCATCAGGTGAAAGGCGAAGGTCTTTGTATGTTATTTTGGACAAAGAACTAGAATATGCAAGCTTGCAGGGTTAAACTAACTCAGGAAAGGATCATGATAAGCGTCATCTAAACATCGAAAGGATCCATGAGTAAACGTCAACTTTGCGCAGAAGATGAGCCTCCTTACACCACGGTGGATTTGTCAAACATGAATAATAAAAGGCTTTGCATTGCATCTACAAGGTTTTACAAGTGGCTGAGTAATCAGTCGAAAGGCGAAGGTCTTTGTAGGTAATTTTGGACAAAGAACTAGAATTTGCAAGCTTGCAAGGTTAAACTAACTCGGGGAAGGATCATGGTAAACGTCAACTTTGCGCAGAAGATGGTCCTCCTTACACCAAGGTGGATTTGTCAAACATGCATAATACTGCTAATGAAAACCCTGCTGAAAAGGCTTTGCATCCACATGAAGTGACTGTGTGGTGAGGTTTAAGAAGTGGCTAAGTCATCAAGCCGTACTTTTTCGAAAACAAAGCGCCCAAGCTGTAACATTCACGATAACAACATTATGCTATCGCGGCATGATAAAAGACTTTCCGCAATTGACGATTTTTGAGGTGGATTTGTATTGCCAAAAGGATAGTGCCTTTCGACACAGTGGCAATGAAGCTATAACTTGCTTGAGTAAATGTTCGACGTTCACATTATCTCGCAAGACAACTTTGGATTTTTTTCTTCAGGAAAATTTAGAAGAGAACCAAGAAGCTAAAACTCTTAAAAGAGCTAAAGGACAAGGTAGTTCGACAAATTAATAACATTGAGTTGATATTATAATCAGCCCTATCAAGGTATCCGTCGGAGCGGACAATTTTCCGCATACTTCGTCAAAGGTTCAAATTCTATTCGAGGTATGTGTCATCGAAAAAGATACTACACAGACGCGGTAAATAAATTCCGCGAAGAATTTGTGTCGAATGAAAACCGTAAAAAGAATGGCGCTTAACTGTCAAAAATTGGACGAAAAATGCACCTGAACGCACGGATGCGTTACAAAATGTCGGAAAAATATTCCGAACAGCTTTTCGGAGGAATACTTCGAAGCAAAAATCCTCCGAATATAAAATCGGAGAATTTTCCGCTCCGACGGACACTCGATAGGGCCGAATACCTCAGTGCCATACAAAATGTTGACAAGCGGATAGAGGTTTGTCACCAGAGCCGTGGTAAATATGTAGATAGTTGAAATTATGGTTAAAGTTGTATAAAAATGGAGCACCTTTTACTTTCCTCTGGAAAAAAGCTATCTTTGACTTTGTCTCAGAATCCTTTTTATTGGACTATTCCAATTCATCACATTAAGAATGACATTTTAAAATGCTCTCTTAACCCTTTAGTTACAGAGGTTCTTAGATAAAACATGACTTCATAGAAGTTCCTACTTTTGACACAAAAATCAAAAAGAGCTAGAGGTCGTGAACCAAATAAATTTTCAGAATTGTATGTGACAGTGACAGTTAGCTATTAGTACACGTTTAATAAATATGTAAATATGCTTCCACACATCTGTCATAGATACTTAAGCTGATCAAATTTGTAACCCACTTACCGCATGTTTTGACATTTTGTTCACATGTTTTCATTGTCAGTGCGAAATGAGGCGTTAGTCAATGTCAAGAGTCATTGTCAGTCATTGTCATCCCATATTAATTTTTGTGTCATAAGTGAGCATTTTTGTTAGCCGGCTTGTGTAACAAGTTTAATGCGAATTAACATAAAAGTTTGTCGCAGAAATATTTTAGGTCGTGGAAAAATTGTTCGAATTCGAAATGTTTTCGCATAAAGGTTAATTGCCGTTTCTGTCAGTTTGTGTCAAACATTGATGACAGAGGTTACACTGGTTTTTTCAAAAAAAAAAAAAAAAAAAAACATTTTTCCAATGCTTGTTATAACTTGTATTTTGTCAATAGATGTCACAGAGGGTTATATCAGATCAGAGGATACAAGCTTTGTCCTACTCTGTATTTCGTTCCGAAAGTCATTTCTTTTCAAAAGTGTTTTTTTTGTGTCGTTTTTTAATTGGGAATCTGTGAACTCTTTAAATACTTAATTTCAATCCGCCGCTTTTAAAATAGAGAGTCAAAAATATTCGTTTTCTAAATATTTCATTTTGAAACGGAATACAGATGGGCATTTGCACAGTATAAGTATATGTCTTAGTTTTTGAAATCACCAATCGTGTTATTCCTTAAAAAAAAACATCGTCATCGAGGTGATTGTATAACTTAAGCCACTTATGTTGAGAACAGACGGTCCCACAGAATTTGGCCGCATTCAATAGCTTTTTGAATGGTCTTGTCGTAAATCGGAACGTGAGGCCACGGATATGCGCAAAACTTAGGGACAATGAAAATTTTGCGACAAAATCGTATTGGTCGACAGTCTGAACATGTATGGCCCCTTTATGGATCGCTAATAGGCCAATATACGATATTTACGTTAGTTCTCTTAAGTTTAAAAAGCTCTAAGGGTCAGTTTTAGTGTTTGTTATTGTCCAATCCAGCTTTTGAAATTTGGTGCTATTAAATATTCTGGTATCAGAGAAAGAATGAAATGGAAGGCCGTAAGAGAATCGATTGCAAACGCTCCAAAGAAATCTATAAAACCACTCGAACATCCCAAAGATTTGAACTTTTCAAATGTGTCCCTTAAGCGGCACCCCGCTATCAATCGCTTTACACTTTGAAAGTTGTATGTAATTGCGCTCATCTCAACATGATGTGATGTGGTTTCGGCAGGACCGCATCCTTGGCACACAAGATGTCAAATATTGGAGTTATCGAATTCATAGTTTGGCCTCTATAAATTCGCCAGTCAATTGTTTTTTAGGATTAAGTCAAGACAAAGAAATGTATCCAAGCGTGGTTGAAAATTCACTACAACTGCATCCTCAGTGGACATATAATTAAAGTCGACTTTCATTTGTAATAAAATAAAAGATATTTGGAAAACGAATTATAAAAACAGTTTCTATATCTCAATTACGTATATTTTATTGGTAACCCATCAAACAAACCTCGTAACCCTTCATTAAATGACACGTTCCTGTATATGAACTCCAATTCTATTGTTGCAACTTTGCACAAGCTAATAATTATCTGTGTTTACATAAAAAGGCTATTAGCGATTGTACCCACATTTTGCTGAAATCAATTCACAGTCGTCATCCTTTGTTTAATTTTCCAGCATTCTGGGAACATTTCAACGCACATGCACATGACTGAAGCTAGGGGTGCTTGCTGACAAATCAATATTCAAATATACCTACGTCAAACAAACGAAAGGCCACCGCACTGAACTGTATTTCCTTGCTTGCACAATTTATTATAATATTTATCAGTTGGTCATATATTGTAAACAGTGCCTATATAGATAGATCCTCGTATAAAATTTTACATTAATAAACGACTCGAGCTTTCCCTCTTTCCCTTGGTATCTGTATCTGTAATATAATCCATTCATTCCGAGTATTTATTGTTGACGAGCCTATGCCAATCATCGTTCATACACGCATACCCTACATATTTATAGATTAGAACCAAAAAGATGACTTAATGGGAACGAAAAGGCATCACGATGGAACGAAAACGCAATGTGGGGTGGCAAGGAAGATTAACGTTTTTTTTTTTTTTGAATGGAAAATTAGAGGAAGGTTTCAGGTGAAGGTGATCGTTGGATGGGCAGCTATGTAATTATTGTCCTCAATATGCATTTTCATAGGTGCAGTCTTTAAAATGCAATTATAGAAGGTTATGAAGCAACTATTAGGCTTGAATGGCGTATGTAATGATCAAGATTGAATGTCCGACCGGTGTGTGTGTGAACCGGTCAAATCGAAGATTGAAAACCTTTAGCGTTAGTGTATAGAGGGCCATATAACCCACTGTTTACTGTCAACGATAGGGAACGATTTTATTTTGAATTGAAGATCACGCTAATTCTACGGTTTTCCAAAAAGGAATCATTTTCAATGATATGATTGTGGGTGAAGTAGGCTAGAGGCTGGTACTTTGAACTACGCGGGCTCCCTGGTTCAAAACTATGAAAGTAACATTTTTTTTAGTCCCACATCTTGCGAAAGTCTGACAAACATTCAGGTGACGGATCATTTTCAATCATTTTCAATGATATGATTGTGGGTGAAGTAGGCTAGAGGCTGGTACTTTGAACTACGCGGGCTCCCTGGTTCAAAACCACGAAAGTACAATTTTTTAGTCCCACATCTTGCGAAAGTCTGACAAACATTCAGGTGACGGATTCCGCAACGGTGAATTTTGCTGTGTACACGAAAAAATGTGTACACTGTCTTGTTCCGATTCCGCAAGCGTGCAAGTGAGTTTTTTCGACTGTCGTGTACACCAGTGAACAAAATTTATTCACTCTCCTTTCGGCTGTGAATAAGGCAGCATGAACAAAATGGGCGAACCGAAAATATTGTTCACCACAGTTTAATCAAAATGAACTGACAAAAACTATTCATTTAGAACACTCAAACTCACAGCATGTTGAGGAATAGCACAAACTGCTATGGTTATACAAGCAGAAAATTCACGGAATTTTTCCCAGGAGTATAAAACTGTCATGTGAAGCTTCTAAATGTTGCCGCTCGGAGTCGGCGTTAAACAGGAGGTCCTATTAATTATGGACAAAATATAACCACGCACAAACAAATTAATGGAAAAGCTAAGTTTGAGGCCATGTACCGGCCGTTAATGCCATATATTTCATTTCTTTTCAATAATTTTTAATCACAAAATTGTATAAACTCGATATTTTCGTTTAGTTAATTTTTTTTTTTATTTTATTTCAGGATTTTCCAAAAACTATTTTGGATGTTTACTTTTACAACAAACAAATTCAAGAAAATCGAAGGTGAGTACTTTTTGAAACTCTATCTTATAAGGTTGCTATTCTTAAAAAAAACTGGGTTTACATTAAGTGATTTTCGTGCTTTTAAAATATTCAAAATTTTTGAAGAAATGCACATGATTTAGTCCAAGAAGCTTTACCCCTCCCCATTTCAACAACAGATGATAAATTAATGTTTTAAGCGTTATCTTTTTTTACCCCATTGAAAAGTACCATCGATTTTACAAAAGGCGTATCAATTGTCAAAAAGGATTTTTAGACATTATTATTTTAAAATCTCGATTTTTTTTTGGCTGGAAAGAAAATGCATTAAAAAGCTTTTTTTGGTTTCATAATTCCTCGGTCATAAAAAGATATTTCGACTGTCGTTAAGAGGTATAGATCTTCGAATTGAAATAAGTTCTCTAGTCTATATAAGTTCTGGTTCGAATAAAGACAAGTCTAGAGGTCCGAATAAAGCCAAGTCTAGAAATTATGCGCTCATCGAATGTTTCCCTCAATAAATCGATTGTGACGTGCGCTGTGGCATGTAGCGCCGTCTTGTTGGAACCACATCTCATTCACATTACAAAATAACAAAATAATCGGTTATCATGGCTCTATACCGGACCCCATCATCATTTCGGAAGAAGTAGGACCCAGTGACTCCATCAGCCCATAGAGCACACCAAACAGTCAGTCTTTGTGGATGTAATGGCGTCTCAAGGGTCTCATGTGGATTCTCTTCACTTCAAATGCGGTAATTTTGCTTGTTGACGTAGCCATCCAAAAATAAGCCTCATCACTGAACAAAATTTGGCGATGAAAATTAGCATCGAGATCAATCTCATTTTCGGCCCATACACCAAATTCACGTCTCGCGGCTTTAACTCTTGCACAAGCTGGATCTTGTAAGCCAAGATCTTTGCACAAAATCTTCCATAAGAAGATTGGAGGACTAATCTCCAATTGCTGGTTTTTTTCGGGTCCTATTCAACACTTTGTTCTCTTCAACACTTTGCCCTACAGCGGCAATTGTTTCTTCGGTGGGCACTGTTCGACGTCTCTGCGGATACGTGTTATCACATAGAGTAAACTTAGTGCGAAAACGATCCATGGTTAACCGAATTAATTGCTCTGATGGACGATTATGTCGACCATAAAATAGACGGAGCTTGCGGTAAACTTCGTGAACTGAACCATTATTTTCGAAATAAATTTGCACAATTTGCAAGTGTTGTTCATTTGTCAACCTGTTCATGATGAAATGGCAAACCGAACTGAACATAAATGACATTAGAGTTGCCCGATTTGACCAGAATAAGTCAGTTTTTTTTATCTCTATTCGAAAAACCAACCCTTTACCTGGTACCACCTTATCTGAATTTGACTTTGGGCCAATAAACGTTAGCGAGGAAAATAAAACAACTCTGATCATCGAATAGCTTTTAAATCGTGATCGTGATCTAAGTAATACAAAGTTCATGTACAGCGCCAGCGGTTGTTATCTGACACAAATTAATGATCTTTGAGAACCATATGGGTAAAATAAATAAAACCCTTTTATATCATACAAACGTTCTATTAAATATTGCATGCCACACATGAGGATCAAAATGTACTCTGACACATCCGTTCATTAGTACGTGGCGGAGGCTTAGAAAAAACAAGTTCCAATTTCAATTCTATAAAAAATATAACATAATATAAAAATGTAAAAAAGTACCAAAAATATTTGAAAAATATTCTTCAATTTAAAAACAAACTAACAAATGCCCACCCAAACTTTTTGTTAGATTGGACATCCTCCAATATGCTTGGTCTACATGCTTGGTATTACAATCATATGCACAAGCTGCCTGTATGACGGAAGTCAGAAGTATACACCATCTTAAAAGCTCTGCGAATTTAACGAAACACAAAAAACAGTGACTCCCCGAAGTAAGTTCGGACACCACCCATGGAGTAAGTCTCCACTACATCCAAAAATCTTTCCTATCACTCTCTTTCTTCCCCTTCTCTAACGCTCGTACTGTGGTCAAACATTTAAATGGTATTCATAACCCCTTGAGTGCGCGTAAATTATAAAAAAAAAAAAAAACCAACACTACACCCAACAACTGTCCTGAATAAAAATTGTAAAATAAGTCTTGAGTGCTCCTTGAGTACCAAACGCTAGGTTCTAATGCTTCGTTAGGTATTTTCCTGAAATGTCAATTGACTAAATTGGTCGATTGACCAATGAACACAGCTCCATCTAAGTTATTTTACTAAATTTGATGTCCAGAACGCGACTAATGTCATTGAAAAAATTATAAAACAATTATTTGGCTCGAGACATAACAATTTATCGATAACACGTTCAAAAATAGTTTACAAAAACCCCGAAATTTGAACCACTCAAGGGAAGGATTTTTTGACTGATGTATGTATGTTGAATATTCTTATAGCGTATTCGAGTTTCCGACAGTCGTTTGCTCTCGATCAGTCATAGACACATGCTTAAATTTCTAATTTTATAGATAGGTAGCCTTTCTATGTAGTTATCGAGGATGCGTTCGAAAATACTTGGTCAAAATGTCATGCTATTCTTGCAGCGTATTTAAGTCTTTGGTTGTCCTTTACTCCCGATCGGAAATATTCAAAAAAAATGAATCGAGTTTACCATCGATGGGTGGTAGGCATAGTTTAAAATCTCGAGTTACGTAATTTGTTTGTAGAGAATGCGTTCGAAAATATGTACATGGAAAAAATCCTGAAATTGTAATCGTTTAGCAAAAGGGTGTTTTAAATATCGACTATTAAAACTCGAGTAGCGTAAATATGTAGTTATCAAGGATGAGTTCGGAAATACTTGGTCCAAATTGTGAACTTCATCACGTAAGGGAACGTTTCTTTTTACCAATGTCATGCTATTTGGTTGTCCTTTACTCCCGATCGGAAATAAACGGTTTAAAGCTATCAAGAATGCCTTTGAAATCTAGAAATTCTATTCATTAAAACGAACAATTTTATTTTCTCTAAAGCATAAGGCATACAGCCCTATCGAGGTATCCTTCGGAGCGGATAATTTTCCGCAACGCATACTTCGTCGGACGTTCAAATTCCATTCGAGGTATGTGTCATCGGAAAAACTTAATACTCAATTGCGACGGCTTCACTTGACTTCAATTCGTGAATAAATTCCGGGAAAAATTTGTGTCAGAGGAAATTGGGAAAAAATGCACTTAGCTGTCAAAAATTTCACAAAAATGCTCCTGAACGCACTTCAACACAATTCGCCGGGATGCGTTACAAATCGTCGGAGAAATATTCCAAACATCATTTCGGAAGAATACCTCGAAGCAAAAATCCTCCGAATCGTACAAAATCGGAGAAATTTCCGCTCTGACGGATACCTCGGTCCTCGATAGGGCTGATAGTATTAAATCTCTATTAAGATATTATATGGGGCTCGTATCGCGCGTCAACTGACAGCTTGGATTTTGGATGGTATTTCAACCGAATTTAAATCACTGACATTCCATCAAATTTGCCTGTCAAAAACCTATCTAAGATCCCAACAAAATGGTATTTTACACTTCTTTGTCGTCTAGGCATGTACTTACACCGATCTTTCTTTGTTCAAAACAAAGAAACTTTTCACTGTGGACTCAAGCTTGTTGATGGTTATCGAATTTATATCAATAAATCGATTGGGTCTTTTCAAGTGGTCGGACATTGGTAATACACGAAAATGATAATGATTAGATAAAATCGTATCCATTAGCATATTGCTATAAGGGTGTAATTGGAAGTGCACCTTTGATGTAAGGTTTGCTATGCTAACACTCCACTTGTGTTAGAAATTAAATAAATAGGCTTCAGAGTATGTATAGGCAATAAAGCCAATCGGCAGATGGCATGGTGGAGACAATTTTGTTGTCAATTGGAAGTGAGTGGGTAATCACGTCAGTTTTTTATTTATGATTGGTGATTTATTTAATAGTCATAGCATGCAGTGTTGGGAATAGTTAGTATAGTTGATATCGTGAGGGGAATTTTTGTGGGAGTTACTGTACTAAAAAAATTAACATTGATGGGAACGCAGCTAAAAACGCAATTTTATCGCATTTTGGTATAAAATATCTCCTCTTACTAAAACACAATTGATTTTTATATTAAACAAATATTAGGTAAAGTAAAAACAGAGTTACCTTATAGTGCTTACACACCAAATCGAAAACTGAGTTTTCGGCAAAAAGTTTTCGAAAACCACTTGATGCTTTCACACCGAACTGTAACCAGGTTTCATTTGACATTTCAATCATTTCCATTATATTACATTTTTCACAAGCCAGAGCCATAGTTGAAACGAAATAAAAAAAATTCCTTTGTTTTGACAGCGAGTTCATCAGCTGTGAGACGTGTAGAATGTATGAAAAGGTATGATCGTTCCAACAACCTTCAACGAGATGACGTCTGCGAAGCGGTTTCGGCGTAACCTACTAGCTTTTGAAAACAAATGTATGGGAAAACTGCGGTTTTCGATGTAGGTTTCAGGTATTTTTCGGTGTGAAAGCACTATTAGACACACCTCTACGAAATTATGTGACATTAAATGTCCTGCTAATGTTTTCATGATTATGCAAATGTACGTGCGGTTTTTTAATGGCATACCAATTCACTATTTAGTCAGGGAACGGTTTCCTGTCACACTGGATATTCTTCAAGTCCTTTTATTACTGTAGATCTCCCGTAAAATAAGATGAGAATTTTGTTTGGGTTAAGGGGGAGAAGACGGATCTATGTATTATACACTTTTAAAATTTTAAAACTGCTTCACAAATGTTCATACGAGTTATTTTTATACCAGTCTTTGAGTCAGGTGTGGATTCATCCCCACCTTGTGATACGTACTCAACATTTGCCTGAAGCCTTAGTTAAAATGTCAGTCCATTCAAGCCATCAAGTGGAGCACTACTTGGACTACTGATTTAATGGTTTCTAGTTCAAAACTCAGCGATTGAAATGGGACACCCAACGTTCTTATTACAATCCTCACTTTTAGAGAAATTCTGACCAACAACTATAAATACAAACTTCTTAAATTTGTAGTTCGGAACTGTGGTAACATATTATGATCCTTCATCTTGGCACACGCGAATTCGCGACCTTCAAGTGGGTGGGCTAGATTGGGTATGCTTTTATGTAGATGTCTGAGCGTAAGGTACTATTAAACAGTTTCTTGCGATGGTTTATTACAAATTCCCTCTCTGAGAGCATCAGGAGTTACGATGTAGGATGATTGTTTACTAAGATACCACGATCATGATCATGATCAGAATATCGCCGGGCATCCGTTCGAAGCTATGTATAGCTTTAGCTGAATGGCATATTCCTTGCACGATTGAAAGTTGCTCCTGCATATACATAAGTTACATTGCTGAGTTTTCCCAATTTTTCAATCATGACAATAGTTCAACAAACCCATTCGTAGACATTAAAATAATTTTCATAAATTTATTATAAACTCAAAAACGTGTCAATTTTGCCTACTAAATGTAAAAAATTAACATTCTCACAAACTTCAGCGTTAATAAAAAAACACCAACATATGCATTAACTTCGGTATACATATATAGATGCAATACTTACATCTTTCCACACGCGTTCGATCGCCTGCTTTATTTAAATTTGCGTATCGAATTATTTTTATTTTATTCGTGACGTTGATCAGCTTTTCTCGTCGAATTTCGCAAACTAGCCAGCAATCGATTGAACTAAATTGTGTGCTTTATTTTTTTAAAATTAACCCAAAAGTGCTTAGTGTGCAGCTTAAATAATCGCACGGAGTCGGCGTCCTCTTTAGCAAAAGTCGGTTGTGTTAGTCATATTCACAACACATTCATATGCACATGGCAACAAGCATATATATCTACATATATTATACTTTGATTGATAAATAAAACAAATACGTATACAATTCGCATACATATGTATATAATTTATACCCACTCTGAATTTGTCTTGCTCATCGTTCAATTGAGCTTGTGCACATGTTTTGTTTTACTGGAAATTATGACCCAGAAAATTGAAGAGAGTATACAATTTAAGTGATGTCAGAGCAATTTTGTTCGATTTCTATTGCTTAATTTTATTTTAAATAAAAATTTTATTTCAACGTGGAAATGAGAAGTTAAGAACATTGAGCAATATCAAGGTTTGATCGTTAGCATTGTGTTGTAATGATATTTCTGCAATATTTCTTTCATTTCTCGCTAAAATTTTAATAATTTTAGAAAATCTCTACGTTTCAAAAAATGCCCAGCTAAATCATACCCATTGGCTGTACTCACTCATTGCTCATTATTTCATTTTATGAAATGATCACATACACGACCAGGAAAATGATTTCAGATTTGTCTTTTAGTATTCTTATTCCGATCGGCCATGAGTATGTAAGAAAGTGATCACTGATCAAATAATTAAAGAGCGATCAATAAGCGCGTTAACATTTTGTGGTGAATGATTTAAAAAAAAAAATGAATGCACAATGCCAAAGTTGATCATGTCAGATGATCGTCAAGGCTTGCAATTACAAAATTAAAGGCCGATCGCGAATAGAATTTAAACATATTTAGAGATCTACAATGCCCACTCTGTTCGGCATTATAGTCAATTTTTAAAAAGTTGTGATAGATAGATGTAATACCACCTTGTTCGGCTTATATAGTCAATGTTTAAAAAGTTGTGATTAACCGTTTTCTACAGCCTTTCATACCTAGTTTTAAAAAGTTCAGATGGTTTCTCTTACAATCCAGAGTATATTTGAACAAAATAGCAAAGAATTGTGTTCTTGAGCTATTGACTAGTCTCAGTATTATTAGTGAAGTCCTTTAAATGCAAAAAGTCTAAGAACGCCAAATCTATAAGAAGGTTGGACAAGACCTTTTCTTACTAGAGAAGACATCAGACAAATTGTATTTGCAAGGTGGCAGAGGAATTATAATCTCTTTATCACCTGATATGTTATAGCTTGTGGGTACCAGACTTAGCTAAAGCAAAGCTGTCGAAATCGCTTATTATTTTTGTGTTTTATACATATCTGGCTTCATGTTTCTTAACTCATTTCTTCTTCTTCGTTTCCCATGCGTTTAGGGTGCTGTATCATTTGCGCACTACACATTCATTTTTTATTGTTATAAACGTACGCATCAGTTATAAAAAAAAATAGAAATATGTTAATTAAAAAAATAGAAAAATTGACGACTATGGGTATCGAACCCGACCTTCTGCGTGGTAGTTCATCACATCAAAATAAACGAAGTCACAGCTGCTATAAGCCTTTCGACAGAAGCTCTAAACAAGTCATGCTTCCATATTAGTTCGGCGGAAGGTCTACCAAAACTTCTTTATAAATGTCACATGTACATAGATCCCCGCAAACTTCATGGAAGCTTACAGAGGATATACTATCACATATTCTATAACCTGTAGAATTACCTACATGAGTTATTAAACAGGCTCAGCTTCTGCAGACATGTAAATACCAAAAAATCTCAATAGAATTATGGAAATTATAAATTTGAACGTTGGTATCCTTTTTGACTACCGGAAGACCAGTAATTTTTTTTCGTTTCTCACAAGATTAAGGGTGACTTTCTTTAATTTCTATGCCATTTATGAATATTGTGTTCCCATTAAATTCGGAGTTACTTCCTGGCCTATTTTTTCTGACTATCATGTCTAAAAATTTGTAGTTGTCGACTGTATTTAATCGCTTATTTTAAAAGTTGCTGATCTCTTCCGTTCACCGACACATTCGATACCAAAAAAGGATTTAGGCAAGGCGATGCGCTGTCATGTGACTTCTTTAATCTGATTCTTGAGAGAATTGTGCAAAACTCCAAAGCCAACACCAGAGGCACAATTTTCCAAAAGTCGGTGCAACTACTAGCATACGCTGACGATATTGACATCATTGGTAGGACTCAACGTGATTTCATAGCCACGTTTGCTAGTATAGAGAAGGAGGCGGCGAAAATGGGTTTAGCAGTAAATGAGGGTAAGACTAAGTATATGCTGTCATCACGAAAGGACTCACAACATCGACGAATTGGACAGAACGTCACCATTGACAGATATAACTTTGAGGTAGTACGGGACTTTGTCTACCTCGGCTCCGCTATTAGCTCTGACAACAACATCTCGTCAGAAATTAAACGAAGAATTACTCTTGCCAACCGCTGTTTCTTCGGGCTAAGAAGGCAATTTAGTAGTAAAGCCCTCACTCGAACTACTAAGGAAACCCTATATAAGACCCTGATCATCCCAGTCCTGCTCTACGGCGCTGAAGCATGGACCGTATCAAAAGCGGATGAAGAAATCTTGGTAGATTCGAGAGGAAAATTCTTCGAAAAATCTTCGGTCCCTTTTGCGTTGACGGGCTATGGAGACGAAGATTCAACCAAGAACTATACGAGCTGTACAGCGACATGCCCCTGGTCAAAAAACTCCGCATTGGACGTTTAAGATGGCTAGGACATGTAGAACGAATGGACACCAATACTCCGGCTCGCAGAGTCTTCGATTCCCAGCCAGACGTCGGACGCAGTAGAGGAAGACCTCGCCTTAAGTGGCGCGCACAAGTGGAAACCGACCTCAACCAACTTGGAGTGCGCAACTGGAGGCAGTTAGCTAAGGACCGGGCTAATTGGAGAGGCATGTTGGTTGAGGCCCAGGTTCATTCCGGACTGTAGCGCCACTTAAGTAAGTAAGTTCTCTTCCGTTCTAGCCTTATTTTACCTTTAGGTTTATAAGGCACCCTTTTGGCACTGCTGTTGCCTTGAAACAGTACAGTATTGAACCGCTTTGATCAAATGTTAGGAAAGAGAAGATTTTCACCCTATCGATTTATCCCTTCGAAATAATTTCCGTAACGAAAGTCAATAAGTCAAATCGGAACTCAACTTGCTTTCAAAGTATCGGTTACGGAGCAAAATAAAAAAACATACAGTCGCGTTCGATTAATTCCGCAGATATTCTTCGTCGGAAAACTTTGGAGGAAATTCAACGCATAGCTGTCAAAAATAGTTGACTTAGCACATATCGCCGATGCGCGATCATGTGCGTTACATTTCGTCGAAGGATTTGTTCGAAATGAAAATCGGAATGGATACCACGGTAGAAAATTATCCGAAAGTTTTCTTCCGAACGGGTGATGGCTTAATTATATAGATGTAGTCCTGGGATTATCTACTCAGCCTAACTGCACCTACCTTTTTTTTGAATTCATATACACACCGCTCTTCTGGGACGTTTTTCTTAAATATTTATGTGTAACCTCAGTTGTTTTTGATTAAAAATATTTAAGCAATTTGCCTTTTAAAATGTTGGTCTAAGCGAGTAGTAGAACACACATTAACCTAAAATTTTAAATTAAATTCAATTTTTTTAGCAAATTTAAGTGTAAGGAAGCGAAAATTAAGCAAAATCAACAAAAGGCTTGAATTACAACTTGAAGCGATTTGTGATATTAAACGACCGCCTGTTGTATCCGGGTTTGACTGCACTTACCTCCCATTTGTGAGAACGTTTGCATATAGAAATTTGAATAAGTATACCTATTTTTACCCGCTTGGTATAATTAACTTCAAAATTACCTCATATACAATAAATTTTATAATATGAGATCACGATTCAAAAATAGAACACACAGTAGAATACAATTTCTTCAAACATGAATGGGTTAAAAGTCCGACTTAGTCATTTAATTGGCAACCTGGAATACTATTATGTCAGGTTAATTTCACTACCATATAATATAAGCAGCTGAAAATAACCCTTAGTTTAACCTTAAAAGTGTATTGTCAATAAAAAAAAACGAAATGCATATGAATTACCTACCAGGGCAAGTTCAATGCTCGCTCTTCTAGACCTTCGTCCAACCTAAAATATTAAGCACTTCTAGAATTACCCGTGATCTTTTATTGGGCTTTTCAATGAAATTTGAAAACTGTGTCTCCTACTAACAGCGAATATGATAAGAAAATAATTTCCCAAACATTCAACTTGCGCCAGAATAAAATCCCAAAAGCCTCATCCCAACTTAAACAAAACTATTCATGAGTACTGATCCGAATTTTACTATCACTTGCATACCCATTTAGTTGGAAGCATCAAACAAATTCGCGCCGTCAATCAGATCAATCAATTACGAGGAACTCGCCTTGAAGTCAGACATGCGCGTATTAATGAATCAGTCTCCATTACGTCTGTTCACATAGAACGGGTGTTTAATAAGTCCCCCTTACACTATTGGATTTTTCATGACTCGTCACCAACAATTGCATGCAAAAAAACGATTTAGAAAAACTAATCGTTCGTCATATCTTTGACTGTTGCACGCACATTCTCGTAACGTAATTATTATGGTCACACAGCTATACGTACTTCAGTCCTTTGTAAACACAATAGTTGACCCATTTCGAGTTGGAATTGCTGGACTTTAGCCTTTGAGTTGTTTAGCAATACCATTGACGCGTATCAGTTTTGTATCGTTATTTTTGTTGTTGTTATTGAGCTAATGGAAAACAAAGGGCGGGAAAGTGACTTTTAGGTGGTAAAACAATTTTTGAAAATGGTGGCAAATTAGCGAGAGAAAATATTTCAATAATTGGTGTGCGGGCGATTGAAATCTGTTTTTTGCAATTACCTTGAAAAAAAATCAAAAAGTTTGAATACTGAATGCTAAATAGTTGCGGCCTGTAAAAGGGTCTGAAATTCCCCATTTCTAATGATGTTCGAAAATTAACAATCAAAGTAAAATGCAAAGAATATAACGATTACACGGACATAATTTAGCAACCATTCTTCCTGAACCACTGACTAGGCTTTGTAGTTGTTCAGAACAGACCCTGCACTTCATCAATTCACCAAGTCTCAAGACTACTTAGAATGAGGACGCTCAATTCGATGGGTCACACTATGACAACGAAAAGGGAGAGTTTGGTGGTTTCGGATCCGTTTGCGGTAAGATTGAGATTGAAATTAAAATAAACCATGAGGGAGAAGTCAACCGGGCAAGGTACATGCCACAGAATGCCTGTGTGATTGCAACCAAAACACCCTCTAGTGATGTGCTTGTGTTCGATTACACGAAACATCCAAGCAAACCCGCCCAAGTGGCGAATGTCACCCCGACTTGCGACTCCGTGGTCATCAGAAAGAATGTTACGGATTGTCGTGGAATCCAAACTTGAATGGTTACCTTTTGTCTGCCAGTGATGACCACACCATATGCTTGTGGGACATTAATGCAACACCCAAGGAACATCGTGTTATTGATGCTAAGAACATTTTCACTGGTCACACCGCTGTTGTTGAGGATGTCGCCTGGCATTTGTTGCACGAATCACTTTTCGGTTCAGTGGCCGATGATCAAAAGCTCATGATTTGGGATACCCGCAACAATAACACGTCTAAGCCATCACACACCGTTGATGCGCACACTGCTGAAGTTAATTGTCTTAGCTTCAATCCATATTCCGAATTCATTCTAGCCACAGGTTCAGCGGATAAAACCGTCGCTCTGTGGAATCTCCGAAATCTCAAACTAAAGTTACACTCATTCGAATCGCATAAAGATGAGATTTTCCAGGTGCAGTGGTCTCCCCATAATGAGACAATTCTCGCATCTTCGGGCACCGATCGTCGCCTGCATGTGTGGGATTTGTCGAAAATCAGAGAAGAGCAAAGTGCGGAAGACGCCGAAGACGGACCACCAGAACTGCTGTTCATCAATGGCGGGCACACAGCAAAGATATCAGATTTCTCGTGGAATCCCAGAACCTTGGATAATTTGTTCTGTCTCGGAGGACAACATCATGCAAGTGTGGCAAATGGCCGAGAATGTGTATAACGATGAGGAGCCAGAGATTCCCGCTTCAGAGCTGGAGACACCAACTGCATAAGTTAAATAAAGAGATGGTCGTTGAGTTGTCGTCTTAATTGCTGTTTTTTTGTGTCACAGAGAAAAACTACTGCTCCTGGAACAGCAGAAATATGTTTTAAATTATTTTGGTACCAATTTATTCATAAACTAAAAAAAAAAATTTCAATTTATCAATTGGGTTACTAGATAGATTTACATCATGGAAAACATTATTCAAAATGGTTGCCAGTTGCATTTTAAAACGACCTGTAATAGGCATGCATTTCAGGAGTATGTATAGATTGTTCTTTTAAAACGGGTGAAATTATCTTCAGACCAATAAGACGAGTTGAAAAGATGATTGGACTGTTTCTGTTTCCTTGTCAAATACAGACAACTTTACTTTCATATTGCCTATGACGTCTAGGCCTGACGTCTACGCCTGGTTGAACACTAAACAAAAAGTTCTTAAGTACCTTTGTTGATTGACACCTTTGTATATTGCAACATGCTATCATTGCTATCCCCACTTAACTTGGGTTTTCTTGATGATTGGTTCTCGTACGATGACTATTAGACATAGATACGCTGTGAACACATATTGCGCAATTCGTTAAAATTTTCCACACACGTGAAACAAAATAAAGAATTGCAGCTTCTTGTGTAACGAGGCTTAGAAGGCTAAGCTGCAGGTGAAGACGAAATCTGTCATTGAGCTCTATAGGCAGAGAAGAAGGGAAGAACACCGGCTTTTCAGAAAGAAGAAAAAGGAAAGCGCGCGATCGAGAATATAGAGAGGTGCAACTCCAGGAACAACGTTCGCAAGTTTTACCAAAGTCAATGATACAAGACTCGAACAAAATCCTGTCGAGATGAACAAGGAAATATCGTAGTTGAGACACAGTCGATGCTGAGGATATGGAAGAACCACTTCTGCAGACTGTTAAACGGCGATGACGAACGACAGGCAGAACGAATCATTTAATATTGGCAACGGCAGCGAAAACTGCCAACCACCCGACCTAAGTGACATGAGGATAGCAATATCTAAACTCAAGCTTAATAAGTCCGCCGGAAACGACGGCCCTCCAGCTAAGCGGAGATGACTTGGCAAAGAACATCCACCAGCTCATAAGATCAAAAAATCTTCGGTCCCGCTAGGTTGACGGGCTATGGAGACGAAGATTCAACCACGAACTATACGAGCTTTTTGTTGAGAATGGTGACGAAAACAATCTCACCGTGAGCGCTACAATATAATGTAATGACGAACGACTACTTGTTGACGCCAATGGACAAATTGGGTTTAAAGAACATGTGAGTCAAGAAAGTGCAACCGCACACAAAGCATGTGGTTTTGAGTGTCCCATGACAGAATGTGACCTTTTTTTATGGGAAAGGTACACATACTTTGGTCTTTATTACTCGATAATGAAAAAAATATTATGTTCATCGTTGACTACTGTCAATGAGTTGATATTGACAGTAGTCAACAATGAGTTGATATATACAAACGAGGTGTAAGTGTCACAATAAGATGGACAAACAGTTTTTTAAGTGTGTTTGGCTAAAAACCTTGTGTTTCAGAAGTATATAAATTGGCATTGCATAATAAGATGGACACTCGTTGAGAGAACTGTCATCAATATTCATTCAGAGGCATTTTTTTTTATTTATCTCCTGAGGAATATAGATCAGCGAGGAAAGCAAAACAACTTCGATCATCAAAAAAGATCAAAGATCATCTGGGTAAAATAAAAAAAAATGTCTGCTCTTGATAGATCTGAAGTTATTAATGGTTTCTCTGCTCTTACTGTTTAAAGCCATTTGTGCTGGTAGAACTTTTGCATAAATCTGCTTTTGATGTATGTTTGTTGACATTCGTATAGGCCTTGAATGACTTTGGAAGACTCAAATCTAGTTGTGGTGATTGTAGAACCTAAAGTGCATTGATGCCGGATTTCAACAAGAAATAATAAGACATCTTTGCCGTGCTGTCTTGTCTCTACTAGTTATTTTATTTTGCAAATTGAATGCGTTATTTTATGGGAAAGGTAACTTCAAATGTGCGTTCTACATCTCCTTCTACAAACCTAAATAAGAACTATGTCAAGTCTTGATTGCCATCCCTGACTATTTGTTTTGTTAATTTGTGAGTACCGTGGTCTATTGGCTGGTGCGTTTGACCAACTAGGCGGTAATTTCATACTGGCTTACTGAGAAAATGTGCTTGTCAAGTTATCACCCTGATTACATTTAACTTAGGTTCCAGGTAGGTTAGTTTGAAAAATAAATTAAACCGCCCCGCTAAGGGACAGTCATTGAGTTTCACTACCCCAGCCCAAATCTGACAAACATCAGAGATCATAAAACTGTCATGAGAATCTTCGCATATTGGCCGTTCGGAATTGGCGTTAAACTTGAGTTCCCATTCCCATAACTTCGCATACACAAATAACATATAACGCTCAAAGAACGCCCTGATGCTTACAAATTTTTATTGACTCTGATCTTGAATTGTTGTAGATTTTATATTGCTAGACATGTCTTCTGAAAATGCGCTTCATTGTTTGCTTGTTCTATGGAAAGAGTCCAGTTCAATGAATCTTTCGGGGCCTAAATTCCAAATAAGAGAACAGTACTCAAGTTCTGGTCGTACTTGAGCTTGATATATATAAGAACATGTTAGGCTGGTGTTAAATGTATCTTAGCTCTAAAAAGGTAACTTAGTTTGCTGATAATTTAGTAGTAAAGGTTATTTGTGTTGTCATGATACATCTGGGGTGCCAGCACGTTCATTGGTACAATCGAGGATTTTTGATCGACCTGCAACTCGAAACAAATGTTTCTTGGCAGCACGTAACTTAAAACGAGTTTGATTGTGATTTGTACTCAAAAATGTCACTGTAAATTATAATGTGAAGAATCAAATGAGTACTTTTGAATTTTAAATTCGAAAATCATTTTCCAAGTTCAAATAAAAAATGATATTCTTTAAGTCGGAAAGTGAGGATGAAAAAGGACCTAATACTTAAATTCGAAGGATGTGTGATAAAAGACACCCACTATATGAAAATAAGTAAATGTTCATCAATTCAGTCATCAAAGAATGTTTCCTGATGATACTAAACTCATTAAGTTTTTCAAGTATACGTACGAAACACATCAGATCATAGCCAGTGGGGGTTACGAAAGTAATGTCGATACATACTAATGTATTGCCGAGTATGGCACAGACAGCAATTTTCAAAGTTCAAAGATTTTGATGTGGAAACTACCTTAACTGCTTCTTCCAGGTCGGCGCACTACATAATTTTATCCTTCTTGTGCAGTTTTAAGAATCCCTTTAGCTAAATCTTGATGCACACTCATAAAAATGGTCAAAATTTCAATTCGTTTTCTTTTTATGGACATATTTTGTTTAGGGTCCATTTTTTGAATAAAATGCCTGCAGACGTGAGACGTTAACTATTTTCTATCAAGTGATTTTTTGTTTCAAACGTCAAGTTCAAGATTGTGTGCTGCCAAATCTGACGGTAGAATCGAGGATAATCGATTGAATCAAAATATATGCTGCCAACCGTCAATTGTTTCGATAAAACTCGATCGTATCAAGTTACTCCTGACCTATTGTGATGCCCAGCAGATGCATGTATTCTTCTGATTTAACGACGATTTGCGGAACAGTATACTGCGTTTTCTTTTGGTTAAATTTAACTAGATTTCTATTTCTCCATTGTACACAAAATCGTTTGTAGGTTCTCGCTTATAGAACAGATTTGTTCACACCTCTGCTGGTGTGCAAAAATAGCGCTATTGGGTATTTCATTTATGTTAGTCTCCATGAGAATACTGTCATCTGCAAAAATAAAATTCGGAAATAGAGTTGGTGAGAGAATAGATCCTTGTGGCACCCCAGTGTTTATAGGGAATCTGTCTGAGGAAACACCAAATTTCAAGCTTATCTTCAATTTTGGAATTAGAAATCTTTGTATATCTTCAATTTCGGAATTGGAAATCTTTTCTTTTTTTCTATAGCACAGGAACTTATCGCAATCGACGATTTCAGCAGAATTTTTGTTCATTGCTTTCTGTTTCTTACAAAAATGCAGGCATCCTCAATAAAACTCTGAGTCCATCATTCAAATTTAAGACCTAAACCAGCTTCTACAACATGTAATTAAAATCCGGTTTTCTGATCTTTTTTTTAAGACTGGCATACACTTAAAATTTCATTCATCCCCTAATACGATAATTGAGAGTCCCATCCATTGGCCTACGTAGGCATGCACCTTACTATCATCCAATTATCCATTCATCCGATATACGGACATTTTACGTTCAAAAAGAACAATTTACCATTTCATTGCACAATTCCATTGTTTGTCGTTCCGTAAACACTAAACAGGCACCTAACCTCAAAAAATAAGTCAACATCTAAAGTGCAATAGGAAAGGATAGACAGACTGGTTTTTCCGTCTAGTGTCGATTTGATTTATGACTCCAATTACATTTAGGTAAAGGTATTTCGGCAGGTACAGGTAGTCGTCTACCACGTGTAAACGTGGTAATGGTAATCAAATAAAAACATTTTTTCCACTTCTCTATACCATTGATCTTCGTTTGAAAGTGTGAAAAATGGTAAAAAAAGACCTTGGCCTCAAATCATCGGGCTAAAAAAGAGTTTCGCTATTAAAATTTTGCAAATATAAGAGGTCTTGAGAGTTCACTGGTTATCGAGATCACATTTTTTGCTACTGCAGTGCTATTATGAATTTTAATTGTCGAAAGTTTAGTACTGCGGGATGCTTGAAGCTTATATTGAGCCTTACAAGCAGGTTGAGGCTTAAGGGCCGATCAGAATGCGTATCTGTAGCTGAGTGAAAAGTTAAAAACAAGGCAACCCGTAAGCGCTTACACAATGTGTATCTTCGTGAATCTGTAGCTTGAAGTTGAATAGAGGGCAAGAAATGTATCTGTCTTTTGACAGCGATGCAAGATATCAGCTACAGATATGCATTCTGAGCAGGCCTTTAGTGCAATGTAATAGTGAATTGAAGCTTACAGCCTGTCTTAAGTCTTACATTAGTAAAATCTTATAATAAATTAATGGGCGATCCTGAAGCCTCTCCCAAACATTACAATCAGGATTTGTCACAGTGCGGGTTTCAAATGTTTGGTTTCTATTTTTATGTCCACCAGACAGCGGTGTCATAAATTTTGTTTATGGCTAGGTGATTATGATTAGACGTGTCAAAGGTGGAGAGACACAAAACAAAATACCGACAACAGGAGTGAGACCTAGCACAAAGTCTATATGTATGCGTGCCCGATGTGTTTTTTTTTTAACACAATTATTTCCGATAACGGGGGTGTGTCTCGTCTGGGCCAGTCTCGTCGGTCTGGTAGTTATTTCTGTTCCTATCGATTGAGGTGAAAAGTTCAAGACGGTTCCGACTTCTTTTCAAAGTCCAGATGGTTTGTAATAACGATCAACTTAATTAGTTTCCACTGAATGATAATTTTCTAACCTCTACACTTGGAAAATGATAAGTTTTCGATTGAGTGGGTTTGGTATTCTTTTGCCGTTTTCTACGCAGTAGAACATGAACAAAGTTCCCTTACAAGACGTTAATTTCAAATGTCTACAAATGATGGGAGAGGTCAATGGATCAAGTGGTTGTAATTAGTCAGGCGGCAAGTGACTTATGTAATATTAATGAGATGTCAAGTGATAGGGTTTGAGACAAATAGGAGATGGTACCGTGGAGTTCGGACAAGTACACATCAGACTATGAGGAAACGCACGATTTATTATGGCAGGCGAGCCAACAAAAAAGTGTCATCAAGGCCAACATTGGGCAAACGGAACACTAAAGCGTTCTAATAATGGGAATGTAGGAAATGAATGATAACGTGGAAAGTGCTAGAATTAGGTGTCTAGGTATTTTATAAAGGGAATGGAAGAGATTAGGAAGCAAGTTTCTGCTGGACACAGAAACTATAAATAATGTCGATTGTATCGGTGACAGTGTGAGGTGTGGAATGTCATTATTATGGAGTCGGCGATGTAAGGATAAAGTTCGACAATCACTGCGAGTATTTTGTCCTTGGTTTAATTGATGTTTTAAATGGGTTTTTATAGTCATAAAAGTCAATCCGACAGTTACTAATTAGTGCACTCGATAAGGGTCATCGAGTCGAATCAAATTTCGGTGAACAACTGTTAAAGGATTCTTTGTTGATTATGGAAGGTTCGAACCAAACCATAGCAAATAGCAACACCGATGAATGTTTTCCACTGGAATTCTTTTCGTCGTGGTGTGAAAAATTATCCAAATAGCACCTACAAGTTGCCAGCTTATGTCAAATCACCCGTTCGGACTCGTCTTTAAATTGTAGGTCGGCCCATTTGTACAAGAAGGGGGGTGTGAGAAAAAAGGCCCTAGGTCCTAACAAGTACGTCGTACCGATTGTTTGTTCTTCGATGCAAGAAAATGTCGTAACGACATTGAACAGTGCTTTGCAAGTGATAGATGTACATATTTAGTCTTAAGTCGTTTATTGAGTTAGGTTGCTTTCTCTGACATTGTACATAATCAAGTTTTGAAAACTATTTTGTCGAATTAGTGGCTTTAGTAGCAGCTTGACTACAGTAAACCTATCTAGTGCATACTATATGGCGATGTATCAGGGATATTGTTTAAGCCCAATGTTGGGTCACACTTAAATTAAATTATAAACAAGTTTAAAATTATCATAAAATTCAATGCAAAATCGATAACGAAATTTGGAAGCTACTGTCAATTAGTAGAAGTTTCGTTTAACTTTAATTTAATACCTGAGTGCAAAGGTTTTTTTTTTTTTGTTGTACAAAGATTGTGAAACTATATATGAGACCGAGAACCAAAACAACAACTTTGGCTAAACTAACTTATTCTTGATGACAACCGATTTTAATTTGATTTTGTGGTTTTGGTTTTTAGAGTTATCGTTTCCATACTTTTTAGGCTGCATAAAGTTCTTCCTTCGTTTCTTTAAGGAAGCTCCAATATACATTTTTATCTACTGTGGATAGCTTGGAATATATTGGATGCCATATTTGGTCAATTGTGACATTTTAGTAAGAGGGTCCGGAAAGAGAGTTATTAGGTCTGTTCTCGTACAAAATAATATTTACTGATTCTTACTGATTTTTACATATTGCCGTTCCCGTACGCAAAAATAAGTAAAAAGGAGAGCTCACGAGAGAGCAAAAAACTATCCCTCCATAAAAATCTGTAAAAAATTTTACTGCAGAAATTTCTGTTGGTAAAAATCAGTAAACTGTCAGTTGGTATCTAAAAGTGACAACTCGCTTGTTTTGACAGGTGATTTATGTCATTTGTTCTTTAAAAGGCATACAAAATATATAATTTTACTGTTTTTTACTTAAACGCGTTCCCGGTAATTGGTAATTTTGTCTCTTTCTGAGAAAATTTACCCCCACTCCAAGAAATTTGAGAATTTACTAATACATACTGAAAAAGTACGGGAACAGACCTAATATAACTTCAGCAGAAGTCATAAACATTCAAGTCAGTCTCCTTATAAGACAGTGATGATCAAGCAAGATTAATTTCTGAAACCTTTTTAGACCCAACTTTGGCCGAATTAGATTACGTTATGTATAGAAGTGCTGTTACATCAACGGCTTCATCTTTTGAGTCCACGTCGTCTATATTCTTCTGAAAACATTCTAGGGAAAAGGATGACCTTTCCCTTTGTATTGTTTTAATTATACAAAAAGGAAAAAATGTCCGTGAATGTCCATGCTACTCAGCCCTATCGGGATATCCGTTCGAAAAATATCCGAAACGAATGTTAGTTCCAATCGGAACTCAGTTTGCTAACCATGTTTCCGTTGAGGAACAAAATAAATGAAGCTTACAATAGCGTTTGATGGATTCTGCAGCATAGTTACGTCGGACAACTTCGGAAGATACTCAACGTGCTAGTTCCAATCGGAACTCAGTTTGCTTACCATGTATCCGTTGAGGAACAAAATAAATGAAGCTAACAATAGCGTTTGAGGGATGCTGCAGCATAGTTACGTCCAACAACTTCGGAAGATATTCAACGTGTAGCTATCAAAAATTGTTGACTTAACGCATTATGTCGCCGTGCGATCTGTTCGAAATGCTGATCCGAACGGAAACCTCGGTAGACATATCTCCGATTTCTAGCATATTGGTGAACATTTTCTTCCGAATGGATACCTTGATATGACGGACTATTTCGTAGTAGATAAGCATGCTTTTTGACTTCTATTTGGAGCTATATTTTGCCGATTAATGGATTACTAGGAATACCATAAAACCCCTTTTTTATGGGGTACCATACAGTTTAATATCTGGTGGCAGAATAGAAAATAAAAGATACTTATCTATCATTTAATTTTTCCTGAATCCTCTTTCTGCGCAAACGAGCAAGTGTTCTGTCAAGTTCAACTGCGCAACACTTCCCTAACAACAATTTCGGGAATAGGACTTTTTTATAGGAGCTTGTGCGTTTGTTGTAGAATGTACATCTATCTGTGCGCAAGCGTGTTTAGACCTGTACTTGGTTTTAAAAGTTGGGGGATAGGCCAACACTTTAATGGGTTCCACTGTTGTGATAAAGCGAAATTTTCCTTATACAATAAAGCTGTTTTTCAATAAATGGCTTCCCGGTTAATTGCGTCAAATATTGTGGATTTTTGGTAGACGTAATTTACCAGGGATGGCTGAATATCGATTAGTCATTATAATAGGTTTTTAAAAAAGTAACATTACAAGATTTAATCATGAAAAATCTGCAGTAGAGGAAAACCTCGACTTAAGTGGCGCTGAGCAAGAACTTAAAGCTCGCAGTTGGTGTTAATTAGCTTAGGTACATTCTGGATTTTATCGCCACTTAGTAAAGTATTGAAGTTTAATACTACCCCATGTAATGTGTCCTTTGTAATGAGACTGTTAAAGTTATTACACACAGATTTGTTCCCATGGGAACTGTACTTGAATTCAATCTGGAAAATAAAATAAGCAGTTCTTTAGATATTCCGTTAGAAATTGTCCAAGAACCGACTGCATTTAAATAGCGGGGAAAAGATGAACTTGTAAACATGATTTTCCATAGTTTCACCGCTGCTGAAATATATTCTATTCTATCACAGATGAGCCAACAAGAGTTGCGTTTAGCCTTTTTTAGTTCCTTTTTTAGTTAAGACCTCTAGGACCTCTTTGTTAGAGGTTTTGTCATTTACCTTAGACACTCATGTCTAGGTTCTTCTAAAATATTTTTGAATAATTTTATAAAAAAACTTAAAATATTTTTGAATAATTTTGTTTTAAAAATTATTAACTTAGTTGTAACACCCAGTCGCCAATGACTTATTTAAAAAAAAAAACTGAAAATATCCAATGAGGCTTTTCAAAGATGGCTATACCTACTACCTGTACCCTTACAGAGACCAGCTACCTTATATCAAATGCACAATCAGAAGCCATATTTTAATTTACATTTATTTAGCGGTAACAAGACATTTTTTTTGGAAATACAAGCCAACTTTCACTACACGATGTCAGTTAGTCAAATTCATAGTCAATTATTCGAGCTCTGCAACTGCCACTCCGAGATTTATCTCAAATACATCGTCGCCGTATGTCGCTCAGTGAATTCAGGTCAAGGCAGAAAAACTTCTCACTGTTTAGTTGCGTAAATTCCTCGTTTGTTTACAATAAAACATTCCGCTAAACAACAACAAAACATTCGCTATCTGAGTCTATTTTTAAAATCTACCAACACGTTTTAAATAAGAACTACAAAATCCACTGCTCTTCATCTCGTCGACAAGTTCAGTGACTTTCCTTATTATTTGTCAGCTGTATAGGGCGGCACTGCTGCTCTAGAAGAGATTAATCACACCATTCATCGTGCAAAAGAACACCCTGCCCTATCGTTAATAACAACAACAACAACAATCACACAAACAAAAAGTCAATAAACTGTGCGAACAGTACGATCTCCGAACATTCACATTATCAATAAAATTTAAAACACAAAACTAATAGTTGCACGAAAATAAAATTCAAAAACAAAAATACACTCACCCAATGGCAAATCGCACAGCAGACAACAGGCGGAGAGGGCGCCTGCCGATGCTCCGCCAATCTTCTCCAGCAACAAATGTGGTGCGTATTTCTTGAAACATACCGCGACCCCAACATGATAGATGCCCAAGAAGCCACAACCAGCGAAAGATAGATTCATTGCTGCACGGCGTGCGCGAACAAAGAAAGAAAATTCCAAAAGAAAAAAAAAATTGAGAAAACACAATTTTTCTCAGGCGGCAATTAGCTAGCGGTGTGTCACGTCAAATAAGTCACAATCCCAATTGGATTTTAGCGCTGGAATTCGGGAATGAGGGTGTGTTTTCTAGATTTTGCTGCAACACGCACACCTGTGTGTCAATTATTTTTTTTTCGCGTACACTTCGTTGTACTAAATCACAAATAAAACAGAAAATTGTTTTACGGTGAAATATCTCTTCTTATCCTTGGCACTTGCACAATTTCGTGTGTGGAAAAAAGAAAATCGCACTTTTCCTCTTTCCTCTTTGGCGCGCTAGAAAGTCGTTCCTGTTTTGTCACCTCACACGAAACAATAAATTTTAAATTTACACAGAAAAGGGCAAAATCGAATAAAAAATAGAAGCAGTGAAACGAAATAGACGAAATTGAATGTTTTTTTTAATTTGCAAATGGCTAGGAGGGTTCGATAATTTTATTTTTAAGCGATTTAAAGTAAATAACTTGTGGGAGACCGACACTAATCACTCGGAAGCTTCGGAACGTTATGTTTGAGAAGTGTCAGCTGTCATTAGTTTTATAACTGTTTTGCGTGACCGTCGGGAGAGTGAAAGAGAAACAAATGAGGTGATTTCAGTATTTTGTTAAGGTTGTGTGTGAGAGAGAGTGTGCGACGACAAGGGAGATAGTAAGTTTCGGATTGAAGCATGTGTGGATTTGTGCACGCAGGAGTAAGTGAGAAGTATGTTTTTTGTTTTGTTGATTTGTGACGCATTTTGCCGATTTTCTTTTGAATTTTTATTAATTTCTCCTTCTCTGCGTTAGTGTGTGAATGTGTGTGAGAGAGAAAATTATTTTCCTTCCCTGCTCTCTGAGCGGAAATATGAAAGAATCAGTGATGCCAAATTTTATGATAAAATTGCCATTCCATAAAAGTGTCATCATATTCGATTGGGACAGAAGAGTAGGTATTCATGCAACGTCGGAAAGTCGTTTTAAACGTTCGAAAATTTTGATTGAATTGAATTAATTGAACTGTGCAATTTTGTATGGAAAAATCGGAATTTTCCTACAGGAATTGGGTGTGTCAACTGAGATGGTAAACGTTGTAAACTTTTAAAATGCTATTTTGACATTTAATCAGTCACTTTCACACATCAAACGTATGCGCTAAACTGAAAAACAATTAATATTATGGAAATAGAACAATAGAAACAAAATTCTATCAATAAATAAATTACTAAAATGAGATTGAATTCAGTGGATTACCGCATTATTTAATGGTGCAGTGTTAGGGTCGTTCATGAAACGTCGTCGTAAAATTACAATCTTTCGCACGTAATAAAATTACGACATTGCATAAATAGTAAATACCCTTAAAATCAATTTAAGCGTTTTCGATAGAGTTATCTATCATAAAAGTGTAATATCACTTTCATAGTGGTTCGATTTTTCAGTACGACACCATCCTGGCTTCGCGGTTAAACTCGAGTTAACTCGAGTTAAGTCCAGAGTTAACTTCGACTTAACCCAGAAAGCAGATGTTTTTGACAGATGATAAAATTGAACATTTTATTAAGTTTTTAGAAAATAAATAAATAAACTTGTTTCATAAATATTGAGTTTAACTGTTTTAAGAAAATAAAAAGATTTGTACGATCGCGACAAAAACTTTTTTATTTGTTTGGGGAAAAGCTGATAACTGAACTGTTGCAGTTTCTAATTCTATACATTTCGATAAGTTTGTGACAGAAAAATCGATAAATATTGAGGGCTACCGAATTAAATCACTACACACGGAGTCAAATTTAGAAGTACGTTTCCACCGAGTCGAAATGCGTCATTTAAGCGAAATTCGTGATTTCAGCCGAAATGCGAAGCATTCCGCCATACAATTTCACATTCTGAAATTCGGCATTCCGATGAAATGCTATTTCAAATGACGTCCAACCGAGTTATGTCAAATCAAACATTACTTTTTTCCCCCACAAAAAACATTTTTTTTTTCCAAGAAACGTCAAATTGCTCTTTAATTTGTTTTAGAAAAATCGTTCAGAAAATAAATTTATATTTAAAAAAATGCATACACTTTTAATAATTAATGAATAATCGTATGATGTCCTATAGCTTTTTCTTTTCAAACAGCTTCTGCAAATGTCATGTCTTCGGAATAACAACACATGGAATTGTGGAACACGGGCCAGATTTGCGCGATAACTGTTGTCCCTGGTTTTTGCTTTATTGCTTCCATACAAAAAAAAACATACAATTTTGTTTGGTGTAAAACGATCGTTAGTACCCAGGAGCTATCTTATTCTCACAACCATTCCTTGCTCTTATTTTATTCCGAATCCGAACAATTAAGTTGAGATAAGCAATTCTTGGTAGCTGATAAGTACTCGGTTGTTTTGCCAGATCAAAGCAAGAGAAGGTCCAGTGAAAAACAAATTGTTTTGACAGTTGGAATGCGTTTTTTTTGGTGGGAACACAATTTTCAAATGTTGAATTTCATTAATGAAATAGCGAGTTTCGGTCCGGTGGAAACGTACTATAGCACTGCAAATAAAAACTGCTTTATGAGTTTACTCTAAATTTTAATTTATTCCCGGATTAGTTAACTCAGTACTGCAAACCCGAGCATTAAACGTCAAAGCGATATCTAGGGAAACGATGAATTATTTTATATGGCGGAAGTAATTTAAACATAAAAATATAAGTTGTGTAACGTGAAACAAAGATTTTAAGTTTATAGAAGATTAGCAGTACTAAGTGAATGTGTAAAATTATAAAATGGGAATGAAAATACTGAAATTAATAGCCAGAGTCATTGCAAAGTGTGAGATAAATGAGTTTGCGAACCAAGTTGATAACTTTTCGTGTAGTAAAGATTATTAAGTTCTTCTTTTCTCAAACAACAACACCTTTCAATATTTTTATTTGATTTTATTGAACTTTGCACATAATTTTCAAGAAATTTAAAAATATCAAACAAAAGAAATGCCGCTCGCCAATTCCCTATCATACACGTTGTAGCGAAGTACCCTATTGGGGTTTTCAGATTTAAGATTTTGAACATAAATAACACCAATTCCACTTTTTACGTTTGAATTAACGTGTCATCTGATAGTTTTACTTCACAACATCGCACACACATATGAAGGAAGAAGCTATGTTTCAGTCCTTAATGGGCCGTTTATGCCAGATATTTAATTTGTATTTAAAACATATGAGAAGGCTACAATCCACTGTGCGGATCGTTGAATACCCTATCCCATCCTATCTGTAAAACTAAAATTCCCAAAAAGTGGACATGGCTAAAAATACGATGTGGATAAAATAAAGAAAATGACATGGTGACAACAAATTCTTCAGACCGCTTATAAAAAACTTTTACGGTTCTACAAAGACAAGGTTTTCTCTTGCATATGTTATGGGGTAGGGTTTAAAAATGGTTTTTATATAAAAACGCCCCCAAAAAGTGGGCGTGGGTTAAAATGGTCTATTGACGAAATGTTCACATTAATACTACCAATGATAGTGCATCAAAACTTTTTTCGAAAATTTTAAAATTTGACCGAAAAACGTTTTTTATAAAAAAAAAACGCCCCTAAAAAGTGGTCGTGGCAAAAACTTTATATTGACGAAATATAGATATTACCATTCTCTAAATATGCTGCTCAGACACTTTTTTAAAATTCTTTACGGTTTGGCCAAAAAATACGTTTTCCTAAAAAGGGGGCGTGGTAGTGGGCGGATTTCAAAAATTTTTACACTTGTTTTGGTGACTCGGAGAAGGATCATATATACCAAATTTCATTATCCTAGCTCAAAATTTAAGGCCCAAAAATCGGTGACGAACAGACAGACGGACGGACGGACACACGGACGGACCATATCCCATAGGGGTATATTAGTTTTGATACTTAGTTTGTAACATAGAGAAATAATTTTGCTACGTATACCTCAAAGTATATGGATCGACTCAGAATCGCTAGCTGAGTCGAATTAGCCATGTCTGTCTGTCCGTCCGTCCGTCCGTCTGTCTGTTCGTCACCGATTTTTGGGCCTTAAATTTTGAGCTAGGATAATGAAATTTGGTATATAGGATCCTCGTCCGTGCCACCAGAACAAGTGTAAAAATTTTTGAAATCCGCCCACTGCCACGCCCCCTTTTTAGAAAAACTCATTTTTTGGCCAAACCGTAAGGAATTTCAAAAAAGTGTCTAAGCAGGATATTTAGACAACCCTAATATCTATATTTCGTTCATACAAAGTTTTTTGCCACGCCCACTTTTTGGAGGCGTTTTTAGTAAAAAACGCTTTTTGTCCAAGTTTTAAAACTTTCGAAAAAATTTTTGATGCAAATACTTCCGCAATGGTAATATAAATATTTGGTCCATAGATCATTTTCACCTACGCCCACATTTTGGGGGCGTTTTCTTACAAAAACCATTTGTATACCCAATCCCAAGGCATTAGCAGTAGAAATACGTTGTTTTTTTGGCGAACCACAAAAGATTTTGATAAACTGTCTGAGCAATATATTGTGACAATGTCATTTTCTGTATTTCATCGCCATAAGGCCTATATTTTGAGGATATTTATAATAACGATGTGATGGGATAGAGTATCCAACGATCCGCACAGCGGATTGTAGCCTCTCATATGTTTTTAATTTTGTTTGGGGTAATATTTTATTTTTTTTTTTGAACATTTTTTATTGGGACTGAAATTAAAAGTTTATAATCGAATTTCCATAAGAATCAAATAAGTTTTACTTGCTACGCATTTAGAGTCTAAATGGCTGAAGATATCTCTCCGATGTCTTCGAGATTCCGTAAGTCGACTTGTCAAAGCGGATACCGAGACTAATTTTTTTGTTTGATTCGTCTATTCACCCATTCCGCTAAAAGACTACAGGGAATTCATAAGCTGTGAAATAAGAAAACCGTTATTTTTTAATACAAAAATAGTTCCCGTCTGCTGAGAATGTTGCTCCACTGAATAAGAATTCTCAGCTGAGGGAGCGGATGATATCTAAGGAATCTGTTTGTGGGACCCCAAAATCAAAAAAACTGCATAAGATGTAACGCAGCATTCTATATATTTTGTCTTATTGGTGAATGAGTTTGTAGCATTAAATTGTTTTTTTTTTATCAGAGAGGTTTAAGGAGGCTTGTAGGCACCAAAAAATAATAATCTACTCATAAGCTAATGTTAACTGAAGTGTGGTCAAACTCTAATGCTCTACCATTGAAAAACTCGACCATCAGACCTTAAAGGGCGCAATGTCCCAAAATACCACAAGCTTGTTTTTTTTACATAGTCACCTTTACTTGACCTGACTTGGTAGCACTACGATTTACACACACAACAAGAATTTATTTCATTGAATAACGGCAAGATCACTTTATTCGCCGTTATATTTAAACAAAATACATTTTATTTTTGTTTATACATATCGGTAGTAGACGCATATTTTTAAAGATGAATATGACTCCAGAAATGTTAGAGCGATTAGAACTAATAGAGGAACTATTACGCGATGAAGGAGAATACCCTGTCCGCCCATCGTCATCCAACCAATGTGTCCAGAATAATATGGAACAAGTTTCCGAAGTAAGTTACAACGAAACCAATGAAACCAACGATACCAACACCGATTCATCTATAAATCCTAAAAGGAAGGCAACCGCATTGATTTATCTCCACGCAAAAATCATGGACATGATTGCTAATAAGAAATTTAAGAGATTAAAGGATTTGCTTAAGGAAGAGCCAACTTTTCGAAAGGATCCTAAATGTACCGCGTGCAAAGTCATAAGTAGTGATGAAGATGACACCGATGAGGATGAAAAATGTCAATGTGACTGGTGTCGTGATGACGGTGATGATGACAACGATGATGGCAAGGACAATGGCAAGGACGATGGGAATGACGATGAAGATCGACAGAGTTGTGGCGGCGAATCGGTGGTTGAGATTGAACTCGAATTCAACGAACCAGAGGGTGGCTTTATGTTAGACCAATGTATTGAACGCAATAATGTTCAATATGTTGAAAACGAACCTGCCCTGGAAAATGTAGAATATGATGGAAACGTTGAAAACGAAATTGAACAGAATGTTGTTGAAGTTGAAGACGATGAACCATTACCCATGACAGATCAGAGACCTAGCTGTCGATTTGGCAGGGATTGTATTAAGTAAATTATTAAAATTTTTAAATCCAGTTAAATTTAAAGAAAAAAAAATGTTTTCACAGAAAAAGTTATATACATAGACGGAGGGAAGCACACCCTATTGACAAGGACTATCAGTGGCCGGTAGTTGCAGTATCTGCCAGTGGTAAACCTAATTGTCCATATGCAGAACTATGTCATCGCCTTAATCCATTGCATCACACAAAATTCAGTCATCCTCCAAATAGTAAGTTTTTAAAATAGTAAATCGTGTGGAGTTGTGGAAAGTGTGGACAATCATTCCCTTGACTAGCTTTACGTTAGGGTACAAAATATAATATATAATATAATATATAAAATGTCTTTCAGCTAATTATGTGACCAACTATAAAATTCACCGAATGCGTTTACGGAAAAACATGGAGGATGATTACAAGAAATTGGAGATACAGCAAAAGAGTGTTCGTAAACTGGAACGGAGAAAACGTAGAGAGGACAAAATTAAGAAACGAAAGCGGTTACCTCGACCTAACCAACCATATTCTACTGATTCAGATGAAGAAGAGAGCAATGAAAATGAAGTCGAAAAATATAATTTAGCAAGACTCTTTCACGATGACGACGACGATGTATTCGATCCAAAAGATTTTGATGTTCAAGATGATGACGGAGTGGACAATGATTTTTATGATTATATGTAAAGTCAAGTATTTTGTTATTTATATTAAAATTTAATTGGGAAAATTAGATTGCTGTTTTAAAACTTACCTTTAGTGAAAAAAACGTAGTAAAAATAATTGAGGCAATCTCGACATATCCGACAGAGATGTTAGTACACTGAGTCTTGATGCTCATGGCAAAATATAAAATACTTGAATGACAATTACGATTAGTTGATTTGATTTAGTTTAAAATTCTTTGAAGAAAACTTATTTTGAAGAATAATTGAGAAAGAAACAAATTTATGCATCATTGCTTCTACAAAAAAATGACGACACATTTTCAGTACACTGACACACTTAACAGTATAATTTCTTCGCTGTCAAGTGAAGAAAATTTAAAGGTCTGTTCCCGTACAAAATGATATTTACTGATTCTTACTAATATTTACTGAATTTTACTTATTGCCGTTCCCGTACGCAAAACTAAGTAAAAGAGAGAGCTCCTGAGAGAGCAAAAAACTACCCCTCCATAAAAATCTGTAAAAAAAATTTACTGCAGAAAATTCTGTTGGTAAAAAACAGTAAACTGTCAGTTGGTATCTAAAAGTGACAACTCGCTTGTTTTGACAGGTGTTTTGTGTCATTTGTTCTTTAAAAGGCATACAAAATATATAATTTTACTGTTTTTTACTTAAACGCGTTCCCGTACTTTTTGGTAATTTTGTCTCTTTCTGAGAAAATTTACCCCCTCTCCAAGACATTTGAGAATTTACTAATTTTTACTGAAAAAGTACGGGAACAGACCTATAATTTCTTCGCTGTCAAGTGAGAAAATTTAAAGGTCTGTTCCCGTACAAAATAATATTTACTGATTCTTACTAATATTTACTGAATTTCACTTATTGCCGTTCCCGTACGCAAAAATAAGTAAAAGAGAGAGCTCACGAGAGAGCAAAAAACTACCCCTCCATAAAAATCTGTAAAAAAAATTTACTGCAGAAATTTCTGTTGGTAAAAAAAACAGTAAACTGTCAGTTGGTATCTAAAAGTGACAACTCGCTTGTTTTGACAGGTGTTTTGTGTCATTTGTTCTTTAAAAGGCATACAAAATATATAATTTTACTGTTTTTTTATACTAAAACGCGTTCCCGTACTTTTTGGTAATTTTGTCTCTTTCTGAGATAATTTACCCCCATTCCAAGAAATTTTAGAAGTTACTAATTTTTTACTGAAAAAGTACGGGAACAGACCTTAAATTTGATTTCGATTCGACAACTAAAGCTCTTCTACGAGCTATATTCGATCTTTTTGATACTTAAATGATGTTACAAGCATACCTCTCGTTCGAAAATGGGTCAAATGGATCAAACAGACCGGTATAACACTGCCTACCTGTTGAGCTGTCATAAGAAGTTTTACTTTCCGACTAAATCCACGTAATAATATAAAGTTTCTTTCAAGACAACTGTTACCAATAATCATTCTTATGCCAGGTTTCACAGTGGGAGCTTAATCCGTTGCTTAGCTAAGTAAAAAGCAGAAATTTGGTCTTAAGTTTTTTGGGTTTCACAGTCATCAAAAAAGTGTGGTTTAGCTAAGCCAAGTATAACAAGTCATTGTGAATGGTTCGTAGGTAATTTATTAGTTACGCGCCTAAAACTATACACCAAACGGGAATATTCTGCGAATATGTATGGAATTTAGTATGGACATCACCCATTGAGTAATTCTCTACTACATCCAACAACCAATCAAAATTTCCTATGACAGAAGTTAATCCATCACTTAAGCCACCAACATCGGGGGCTTAAGTTTTATCAACATTTAAGTGTGGTTACCTCTTAAGCCGGCACTGTGAAACACAAAGTTATGTTAAACCGCAGGTTAAGCTCCACGTGAGGCTTAAGCTCTCACTGTGAAACTGGCCATAGTGTTCATTAAGTTTTATCAACATTTAAGTGTGGTTACCTCTTAAGCCGGCACTGTGAAACACAAAGTTATGTTAAACCGCAGGTTAAGCTCCACGTGAGGCTTAAGCTCTCACTGTGAAACTGGCCATAGTGTTCATTATACGCTATCCCATATGGGGTATATTAGTTTTGATACATAATTTGTAACATAGAGAAATAATTTAGCTAGATATACCTTAATGTATATGGATAGACTCAGAATCGATAGCTGAGTCCATTTAGCAATGTCGGTCCGTCTGTCCGTCCGTCCGTCACCAGTTTTTGGGCCTGGAATATTGAGCTAGAATGATGAAATTTGGTCCACGTGATCTTTGTTGCTCCCAGCAGATCAAGTTTGAAATCCGCCTTCTGCTACGCTACGCCCCCTTTTTAGAAAAACGTAGTTTTTGGCCAAACCGTAAGGAATTTGGTTGCTTCGTAACCATGTTTTTTTTCTGTGGGTGGGTAGTTAACCCAAAGCACAACCCCCAACCTGGAGGGCCAGTTCCAATTTATTAGATACCCCTAGGACACGGGGCCATCAGTATCCACTACGGGATTGATCGCTGCCGTTGGCCTTTCGGTTCATCCGCCACCATCTCTATTCAAGGGGCCTGACTAACCCTTGAAATTCCTAGACAACCTGTTGTCCGAATATGTCAGAGCAGCTCATCTAGGTTCGCCTGGGACAGCAGGCCGGGTATTCATCCGTGCCATTCTCACCAGGGTGTTTAGAGTGTTGCTGTTTTTCGTCGTGTTATCAATACTCGCACTTATCGTTTAGCAAGTTGGATGAGACCAGTACCCGATGGTTACCACTTGGAGGTAAAGATAAGCACATTTGATGTGTAGTCAGAGTTGCAACACTGGGCATTGCCAAGTTAACGCCAATCAGAGTCTACCCTCGTTCTACAACACCCAACCATCTACTGCTACTGCTACGCCCCCTTTTTAGAAAAACGTAGTTTTTGGCCAAACCGTAAGGAATTTTGAAAAAGTGTTTGAAAAACATATTGATAGAGAACAAGCTGGCCCGTCAAACGTTGTTTTGCCATTATCAAATGGAATGACCGCCTACAGCGCCACCTTTTTTTTTTTTTTTTTTTCCTAAACCTTCGCGGAGCAATTACGAACAAATCCGCAGAAGGAAGTATCCAATTTGGTCCAGTCGTTTTCGAGTTTTATATTTCGTCTGCATTTCGGCCTGTATTCCAGAAATTACTCGTGTTATGTTATCCTGTAAGGCTTCAATCGTGTTCGGCTTGTCCACATAGACTAACGACTTTATATAACCCAACAAGAAATAATCAAGAGGCGTTAAATTGCATGAACTTCATCCTTCAACATTTCACGAGCTGTGTGGCATGTCAGTAGGGTGACCAGGTCCATGCCCACAAAAAAGAGGACACCTTCAAAAATCTCAAATGAAATATTAAAGAACAAAATAAGAAGGTGCGGGTATGACAAATAACTTTGTTGTGTTGAAATATATAAAATGGCATTGTCGCAACAAATTGTTCAGACAGTTTATCAAAATATTTTATGGTTCGACAATAAAACAACGTTTTTCTACTGCATATACTATGGAGTTGGGTATATAAATGGTTTTTATAGAAAAACGGCCCCAAAAAGTGGACTTGGGTTAAAACGATCTATTACCAATATAAAGAGGCTACATTGTCATATTTTATAAAACGAATATCCCTGAAATCACTCCGTTCTTATTGAAATGCGATTACGTAAAACTAGTATCGTTCTAGGTTTTACGATACTCGTAATTTCTTATGACTGCCATTTGGCAGTCGTATAGCTTTCGTTTTCATTAAGCTGTCATTTATATTTCTCGTTTTTCACAATCACAATTTGTCGTAACTATCGTTTACTTGCCGATCGTTTTGTTTTATGTAATAGATTACCAATGATTTGCGTCGAATGTTTTTTTTTTCGAATATTTCAAAAATATTTTAAGTCGTGTTCGCATCAGAAAGATGCAGAGAATTTCTGAATTAGTGTTGCAAAAAAGTTTTGTTGTAGTTTTGTGATATCAAACAATTTAGTTAACTGACGAAACGCAAAAAGAACAAATTACATGTTTTTACAAAAAGATACCGGACATTTTTTTTTTGTAGACAAAAAGAGGACATGTCCTCTTAAAAGTGGACGTCTGGTCAGGCTAGGCATGTGGCACAGTCTTTGAAGAAAAAACTGTCCAAACTGTCGTTTTTTTTCGGGATGCATCGGTAATTCTTGTATGGCATGTGGCTGTTCATCACTCCAGATGCGACAGTTTTGTTTATTTACGTATCCGTTGAGCCAGAAATGATCCTCATCGCTAAACAAAATTTTTCGATAAAACAGTGGATTTTCATATTTTTCACAGAGCACGACTTTTGATAATAAATTTCAATAATTTGAAATCCATGCTCATTTGTAAGTCTTTCCATTTTTCAAGTTCCCTGGATTAAGGATGAACCAGGGCACTGCGTTCTTCCCTAGCGGGGTATTTACATGCTGTTTATTGGCTATAAACCATCTTTTACCTTACTTAGTTGAGACATTTTTTGTCCGCAGGCAGCACATTTTTAAAAAGCCGATAAGTTTTTGTCTTTATCTAGAATCGCAGGGACACTGGCTTCTGGCGAAGTAGTCACCTCTTTACATGTAACACTAGCAATTTATTGCATTCCAACTTTATTACTACTCACAGGCGAGACGAATCTATCTGCTTGCGTATACGTTTGGTATCAAGTTGTTTGTTATTTGTTCTAAAGCTAAAGCCTTTGATACTTCAAAGGGATGATTTTTATAAAAATATATACGTCTGCTGATACTGTACAAACAAAAAATAATTCCTTCAAACCTTTGCTGATCTAACTATTGGAGAAAACTCGAAACATCGTCTATAAGGCAAATTGCTCAGACTCCAAACATGAGAACAGAAATGAATGTGAATGGTCTTTCTTACCTAGTGCCTTATATGGAAGAAGGAGCTATGTTAACTAAAAAAATTAGTTACTACTTAGCTCTGAAATAGTAACCGCGTTGTGAAACCCTACTGTTTGGAGGACATATTTCTTGGAGAATTTTACTCTGAAATTCAAAGTGTAGCGTCTTTAGACATGAAACGTTTTGACAAATGAATTCCGTTTTTTAGGAAGGGTCACTTCTCTGTAAGTGATCGCGAAGGTGTGTGATATCTTCTGATACTTCAGGGTCTATATACTTACTTACCTCAACCAACTGTTTTCAGTGGCTCATTTCAAGGTGGTTGAGGTCGATTTCTACTTGTGCGCGCCGCTTAAGACGAGGTCTTCCTTCTTGCTTCTGAAGTCTGGCTGGGAAAAGTAGACTTTGCGTGCCGGAGTTTTTTGGCCGTGGTTGAATCTTCGTCTCCATAGCCCGTCAACGCAAACGGGATCGAAGATTTTTTCTCTTGAAGGATTTCTTCATCCGCATTTGATACGGCCCATGCTTTAGCGCCGTAGAGCAGTACTGGGATGATCAGGGTCTTATATAGGATCTCCTTAGTAGTTCGAGTGAGGGCTTTACTACTAAATTGCCTTCTTAGCCCGAAGAAACAGCGGTTGGCAAGAGGAATTCTTCGTTTAATTTCTGACGAAATGGTGTCAGAGTTAGTTGGACAAAGTCCCGAACTACTAGTTATATCTGCCAATGATGACGTTCTGTCTAATTCGTCGATGTTGTGTGTCCTTTCGTGTTGACAGCATATAAAGGGTCCGCCAAATAACTTTTTTTTTTTTGAAATTGCTATAAAAAAAACTACTGAATATTTTCTCAAATTTCTTTTTTTATTTGAAAGTACAATCCTTCCGATTAATAATGGAAAATAACTTCATTCAAATGGCTGCCTCGGCTGGCCATGCAGTAGCCTACACGATCGGTCCAATTTTTAAGCACATTATCGATTGTGTGCAGCTGTATTTCACCAATGGCTTCACGAATATTGTCCTTTAAAGCGTCAATTGTCTCTGGCTTGTCGGCGTAACACTTATCTTTTACGGCACCCCAAATAATAGTCCAACGGTGTCAAATCGCAGCTCCGAGGTGGCCAAACGACATCAGCTCTACGGCTGATAATGCGATCTTCAAAAACAGGGCGCAAAACATCGAGTGTAGCTTCGGCTGTGTGGCACGTAGCGCCGTCCTGTTGAAACCAAATGTTGCCAATATCCTCCTCTTTAATTTTTATGAACAAAAATTCGTTCAACATGGCCCGATAACGATCGCCATTGACTGTAACGGCCACTCCTTGCTCATTTTCGAAGAAAAATGGCCCAATTATGCCTCTGGACCAAAATCCGCACCAAACAGTGATTCGTTTTGGGTGTATCGGCTTTTCAATGTATGCGTGCGGGTTTTCTGTGCCCCAAATGAGACAATTTTGCTTGTTTACATACCCGCCAAGATCAAAATGAGCTTCATCTGAAAAGATGATTTTTTTTTTGGCGAAATCGGCATCTTCTCTAAGTCTTAGCGAAGCGAAAACGCATTGGAGGGTCAGTTGGCTTCAACTTCTGAACCAATTGGACTTTGTGTGGCGTCATACCAAGGTCTTTATGCGAAATTCGTCTCAATGATGTCTCCGAAATGTTCAATTGTTGAGAACGACGGTGAATTGATGTTGATGGCGCTTCACGCACACTTTCTGCCACAGCAGCAATATTCTCGGGTGTACGCACTGTTTTTACCTTTTCGCGCTATGGTTTATCGATGAGGATTCTTTCACTTTTTTCACAAGATAACGAACATGCGGAGCTGACGGTGCTTCTCTTCTTCCAAAATCCGTAAGCAAATTTTCGCACACATTCTGCAACATTACAATGATTTTCAAAGTAATGTCGCAATATTTTCCAGCGTCGTTCAAGCGCATACACAACCATATTCGTCAAGCGGAAGGATAAAACTAATTATCTGTCAAATCAGACATGAGCGAAGTATTACCATTAACGAAAAAAGCACTAGTTGAAAAAAAAAACGTTAGATGGCGGACCCGTTACATGGACTTACCCTCATTTACAGCTAAATACATTTTTGCAGCTTCCTACTCTATACTAGAAACGTGACTATGACATCACGTTGAGTCCGACCAATGATGTCAAAATTGTCGGCGTATCCTAGTAGTTGCACCGATTTATGGAGGATTGTGCCATTTCTGAGAGGATTGTGCAAAACTCCGAAAACCTGGTGTTGACAATCCTCTCAAAAATGATGTTAAAGAAGTCACAGTCGCAGAAGTGCCTAAATCCTTTATTGGTATCGAAAATTTCGGTTAGGTCGTTTCCGACCCTGATGGAGCAGCGAGAATACTCCATCGTCATCCTGCACAGACTACGAGTTTGTATGGTGTACCGAAACTAGACATGTCTCTGTATAGTTCGTCTCTATAAATGTTGTCATATGCGGCTTTTTAATCAATGAATACCCCGTGGGTATCGATTTGGACTTCTTGGGTTTTTTTCCAGGATCTGCCGAAGTGTGAAGATTTGATCAGTTGTAGACATTCCTGGCCTAAAACAACACTGATAAGGGCCTATCAGGTTGTTAGTAAACGGTTGCAGGCGTTGATATATTAGGACAGATGGGATCTTGTTGGATGTTGTTGAGGAACTTATACCTGTAGGAGAGTGTCCTACCAGTTTAAGTTTATTTTATTTAAGTAGATCCGAGGTAGACAAAGATCCGTATCTCAAAGTTATATCTGTCAATGGTTGCTAAACAGTTTCATGCGTCCACATATTTCGGCTGATAAGATCTTGGAGGCGATGTTGAGGAGACTTATGATTCTGTAGTTGACGCAGTTGAGAGGGTCTCTTTTTTTGTGGTTCGGGCAACCAATACTGAGGTTCCATTCTTCAGGCATACTTTCATCTGATCTATGAGTTGGTGAATGTTACTTACCGAATATTCTTCACCGGCTTTATAAAGCTTGGAGGAAAGACCGTCATTTCCGGCAGCCTTGTCAAACTTATGTTTAGATTTGGCTTTCCTCACTTTACTACGTCGCCAATCTGTTTAAAAGTCTGCAGAAGTGGTTCTTCCATATCCTCAGTATCGACTGCCTCAACTACGAACTTTCCTTATTCATCCCGACAGAAACCTGTTTGCGCCTTATATCCCTGCAACGTCTTTTTGCAGTGGCACCTCTACGTTTTCGATCGCACGTTTTTTTTGGTATTTTTTCTTGTATACCTCGTTTCTTGACAGCTCCTGTAAAGGATTATGTAGCACAGTCTGGAGATTGTCGAACATAGCCGTACATTTTCTCTTTTGGTTCATGTTGACAAGGTTAATTTTATTCGTGTTGACTATGCAGGGCTACAGTCTATGATAGGTAATGCAGTTGTCACGATTTCTACATCGTGACCTACTTAATGTTTTACTAAACCAAGGCGTATATCTATACATTTAGTACAAAATATAAACGGTGTTTGGTTGTTTGGTCTTCATTAATTGGATGTTGTCTAAACTACAACCATTTGGTCATATTCCTGGTCTAAATCAGCTTTAGAGTCAGGCTCACTGTTTTGTTTAGACGCTCACAACAGATTCGTTTATAAAGACGAGGTTACTCGAATGTGTGCCTCTATCTGCCTTGTGGCTGCAGTAGGACCCTCCTATTCTCTTTGTAAGTAAAATAAATAAAAAGAACACCCCAATATGCTTGCCAATGTATACATTGTAATAATAAATATATTTTATACTTAGATCGCGAATATTTCATTTTTTTTTGTTTTTTTTTATAATTTTGAAGAACACGAGAATTTTATTTTGTTTTTCAAAATTCGACATCATAAATAAGAATTATATTCATGCCTACTTGGTTGTTTGTTAATAACGGTGTAAACAAAAAAGAAAGTACGTACAGTTATAGGTTTGTTCGAAAATAGTTTCACTCCTTCCTACGGGGGGTGGGTAATATATTGAGTTTTTTTTTTGACTGGGATAGCAACACTTGGAAAACTAATTGACGGGGAGAAAGAGAGACAGAGAGCGGGGGACACATGTCCATCACTTTAGTTGTCCCTCTTTGGCGGTGGAACGTACACTTGTCTCTCGCCACGATAACGATTTGGAACGCCCCGGCTGAGCATTGACGATTGCGGTGCCACCGATACTGGCGGTGCATGTTGCATGTTGTTTGAGAAGTTTATCGTCCGATGGTGCGCATCGGTAATAGGTAGGCAATCCGTTTTGAGGACCTCCTCGTGATTCCCATAGCCGAGGAATAGGACGACGCAGGTTTTATCAGATATCCCTGTGATTTCCGCTTCATAGTACTGAAAGTAGAAAAAGGTCAGCCCTTTGGTAATGCGATAGATTTCGTTTGTTTGTAAAAACTCACCCTTCCGTCGTCCCAATACTTGGCCAAGCACCGATCACCGATTTTCCAGTTCCAATTGTCACCCGGAATCATACCGAATGCGGTCGGAGAATGAGTTTGCGGTGGTCCGCCCTGGGGAACGACAAACGTTGTGAACGGTGGTGCAGCCATTTGCATAGCTGGCGGTGGTGGTCCCGAAACAAATTGAGGCTGCGACGCTGTTGGCGGCAGTGGTTGGTTAGGTGCACCCAGTGATGGTGGTCCTGTTGGGATGCCCTGACTCTTGAGAAGTGTCAACGCGAACTCATTGGTCTCCTTGGACTGGAAGCCAATTATCTTACTGGGGTCGTAGTTGAAACCATTTGGGAGTGGTCCGAACGTTTGCTGAAGCTTCTGAGTTGTTGTCGAGTTCATTGGTGGTGGTTGTTGGTGTGGTTTCGACTGCTGTTGCTGCTGCTGCTGCTGCTGCGGTGGCGGCTGCTGTTGGGGAGTGAAGGTTTGCTGCTGCGATTGCGGCGGTTGCTGTTGCTGGCTGCGGGGCGACGGCCCAGATCGGGGTTTGTCGATTTTCATTTTTGATGTACTCTCGACGAGTTTGTTCATACGCGCTGCATGGTCATTGTTGTTAGAGTTGTTGTTGCTGTTTTGGGTCGCATTGTTGTTGCTTGACGATGAGTTGTAGCCAGACTGCCGGTTGTTGTCATAGTTGGGAGCGTTTCCACTATGGTTCTGGTAGCTGTTGGAGGAGTTGTTTTCCTTTTGGTAGCGAGATGTTGACTAGGGGGTAAGAGAAATCAGATAATTAGTCTCATTATAGATGAATTTCTACAGAATGAATGTGAGCAGTGGCTTAGTGATTAGCAGGGTTCTTGGCTCAAATCCCAAAGTGACTACCCACGCCCAAAGCTTTTTTTCACTGCTCCACCTATTGCGAAAGTCTAACGAAACATCCAAGCATATAACTATTATGCGAAGCTTCTCAAGTTTGCCGTTTAGATTCTGCGTTAAGCAGGAGGTACCCTTCTTTGTAGTAAGAACAATATGTTCGAACACATTGATGAAGGTTTGAGGCTCTAAATGTGCCGTAAATGCCAGAAGCGAACCACTTCTGGTAAACATTCCTAATTCATGACATTTACAGCTGCTGATTCATGCGAATTGCTATGATATCATGCGCGATGACATCATCGAAATAATCGACTGCGTGCGCAGCGACAGAAGATCTGACATTTGTTATATGCAAAGGAACATGAAAGCATATCTATAATCTCGAAACATGGAAAATGAGACCACTACTCACCCCAGGCTTTCCACTAGGAACTTTCTGCTCATATCCATTCCGCTGTGGTTGGTTCTGCTCTCGATCTCCTCGCTCCTGTCGATGATTTTGGTGGTCCTTCTGATAATCATTGTTATACCGTCGATTCTCATAGCCACCACTAGAAGAACCTCCGCCTCCTCCGCTGTAGTTGTTATTCCCAGACGACCGTTCACGACCACCTCCACCGCTGACATAAGCAGCATTATTTCTCTGAACTCGGTTCCTACCCGCTGTCTCCTCGTAATGCTGATTTTGTCTACCATGGAATGGATTTCCACCACCACCTCGTCCACCACGACCAGAACTTGAATACCGATTGTATCGGTCATCATTTGGGTGCGAACTATTCCGCGTTGCAAAGCTAGACGAGAGGTTGTTTTCGAACTTTGGTCGATTGTTCTGTTCTTGAGATTTAACCGACGAGCTTGCGGTTGTGTCCTGTTGGCGATCCTGGTAATGGTTAGATGAATTCGAGTTTGACGAAGAGTTAAAATATGGCTTTGATGAGGGCTCGCTGCCGGCCTTTGTCATGGGTCGCGAGGATGAGTAGCTCTCGTACTTGTTGCTGGTGGAGTGATGAGATGCGTATGTTGGTGCTGCTGTGGCTGTAGACTCTGCCACAGTTGAAGATTGATCCGCATTCTAAAAAAACTCACAGAAATCAATACAAATTCCAAGTAATTAACAGTTAACACCTACAGCTGGCAGTTTGTCGGTTAAAAAGTCAAATAGTGAGACGTTTCCAGCGGGTTTTGCTGGTGCGGGCACCTCCATCTCTTTGCCACGCCTGCCAAGCTCCTTTGGACCTCGCTTGCCGCCAATTGGGAGGGTTTTTGATTTTTCGCTGAAGTCTTCGCGACTTTTGAATTCGTCTCCTCCCCGTCGTTTGAGATTATAAAGCGCTCGCTCTAAACTGTTTCCGGTGGTGCGGAGAGCATTCTTTGCCTCTTCCTCACTGTAGCCCTTTTCAAGGATTTTCTTGACATTATGATCGAGAATTTGATGGTTGCCACCTCCAAAGATCTACAACAACATGAAAATTAAATGGTCAACCTCACAGTTTACAAGGGCCCCAACAAACTCACCTTCTTCGCCCCAGTTTTGGCAGCCTCTGCGATCGCCTCACTCCGCATTGCATTAAACCCGTCATTCTCTTTAGCATCCTTTTCCTTCTCAGCCAGCGCGAGGCTTTTAAAGTTCTTGTCCGTACTCACAGTCTGCTGCAATTTCTGACCAAACTGTATCCATGGCGGTGGACCCGACGAACCGCTCTGAACTCTCCCGGATTTTGCATATTTCTGCAAAGATCTCGCCATTTCCCACTTCTCCACCAGTGCAGTCACCTTTCCACCCAATACTTGGATATCCACGGACCTCATAATTATCATTCCCTGCATCAGAGGAATCTTTTCGCATTTGAAGTAGATTTTTGTCCCCGGCGGTGTGTTCAAACTCAGCACAGATATATGTTCCAACTCCAGCGCCTGCATTAACGTCACTCCATCGGACAGTTCCACCTGAAGAAATCGCGGAGCTGCCTTAGACTCTTCGTTCGACTTTGGCGCGGAGATGTTGCGGATTTTTTGCACTTGCAGAACAATGCGTCCCGGGAAGGATTCATCTTTTTTCGTCAGCTCTGGAGGCAGTGCACCACCAGCTATCTCACGAAAATCAAACTGTAAATTCGAAAACATTTTCGAAAATGTCATAAGCAACATGGCAAAATTAATTGATTTTCAATTTTTCTTTTTATCCTGAAATGGACTTACATCAAGGGCGGCCGTAATGATTTTCTTGGGATCCGTATTGTCCGGCAATTTTTTCAATCCCTCCTCTGTCAAGTACCTTAATTCGAGGACACAGAAATTTAATTTTATTCCCTAGAATAGGTGTGAAATTTTCTTTAGGTGTGATATTTACCAGCCTTGATCTTTTAATTTTTCGAGAATTTCCATTTTTATTTATGTTTGGAAATAATGTGTGAAGAAATTTTTCACGTCTTCTAAACAAATTGAGAAATGTCAAACGATGATTCGTCGAGTTCGATAGGATGGTGATTTGGGTTGGTCGTTCAGTTTGGTTGGTTCTCGTAAATAGAAGGTTGTGATGACGTTGGGTTGTTAGACGGTTTATTTAAAATAAATTTGTTCGGTGAACTTTTTTTTCTGTTAATTGTTGTTTAATGGCGTTTTCCATTGATAAAACAATTTTGATCTAGATCTGTCAAAAGACTGATTTTGACAGTTGTTGTGCTCCATTGGTAAGAAAATTTGATTTTTTTTATCTCAGATAAATTTTGGTCTGGATTTTTCTTGTTCTTCAAACTTCGTATCCAAGCTTATTTTGGTCATAATTCGGTCATAATTCTAGGCCATTTTTTTGTTTGCTTTTAGCCATGTTAGTAACGGTACCTGCCATATAAAAATTACACATAACCTCAATTTTCTCGAAAACGGCTCTAACGATTTTGATTAAACTTTATACATACTATTACAATATTAGTTCCAACAAAACTACGTACCCAGATTTTTCGAGAAAATCCATATAACGGATTTTGTCATTTAGGCCATATAAAGAAAATTGTTAATATCTCGCAAACTATTATTTGAAATTGAATGAAATTTAATATACATACTACTATTACAGCTTGAAGCAATTCCACATAATTAGTTTTAGCCCAACTATCACTAAACGGAATTTTCAGTTTTGGCCAATAACGGAAAATCATTATTATTCACATTGACATCGATTCCTTCAAATTTCGGAGTAACCATTCGTATAAATACATTTCGACATTATTTATATCATTTTAGCATTAATAATCAAAATGCTTATGATTTGATCCATCGCCCGACTTGCTGTGAAAGAGCAAGTTGCGTACGACCCAGTCGTGCACCCACCACTCGTTTTTTTTTTTTTAAACCGCTAAAAATTATGAAAGAAGTCACACACATATCTTTGACTATGATTATCGCTCTTGTTTAACTAGCCAACTTCAAAACATACATTATTGGTGAGGTAGCTATGTTTCTGACAGTTACAATACAATTCTTAATTTTATTTAAAAACATATGAACGTGCTTGACATTTTGCATGAAGACAACTTTGTAGGATAGCATAATCTAAATATGCTTTTCAGTCATTTAAACGAATTTCTTTTAATTCTCTTCAAAAATATAAGAAATCACCCCAAAAAGTGGACGTTGCCTAGAATTTCCTTTAACCGATTTTTAGAGTGCAAGATTGCCTAAATATTTTCTTCCGATATTATAACAAAATTCAAATTTTGTGTGAAAAAAGTGTTTAGAAAATCATATCTCAAAAGTGACAAAAAATGTGTTTGCAGACTGGTACGTGCCGAAAAGTGTGTTACACAAAGGCTAAAGACGTTCACACAGTACGAAGGATAGGATCTTATATGCAGGGATACCCTCGATAGTTGGTGCAAGGGATCATCTTTGTTTGAAGATAGTACAAACAAAGCTGATATATCAGTTTTATTTTATTTGTTTATAAAAAAACAGTTTTTTTCTTAATAAGCAATAAATATAATAAAACAAATTATATGTTCAACGACTTAATCGTAATATCTCAATAAAATTACAAATTTACCTGGCATATGAATCGCAGTATTCAACTAGATTTGTTCCATTTAAATATTTTTTATATTTTTATTCACTAAAGCTGTAAACAGGTGAACTTTGTTACACTTATGGACTCACACAAAATTTTAAAGCTCACTATTACACTCTTCCATATAAATCCCAGTAAATTTTTACTTTTAATGGGAGGTGTCGCCTCTAGTACTCCAGATATTTTGGTTTGTATTAGAGGTTCCACTCAAAACTACTATTATAGAACTCTAGATATTTGATGATAAATATGTGTTTGTAGGTAGGGAGGTACCAAGCCCACTCATTCCATTCCGCCCATTTAATGTAATGCTACTGGCATAAAAGACTTATGAACTCACGCAAAGTCTCAAGACACTTACTGTTGTAGTGATTCAGATATATGACATTAAATAATTACTTTCTATGGGAAATGCCACGCCTTACATGTTCCACCACGTCCATTTTTTACTTAACTACTTGGGTTAGCAATTGATATGCCCACACTAAGTTTCGGGATTGTAATTTTCATAGTATTTTGTTTTTGTATGGGAGGTGCCATGCCCACTTATTCGATTACGCCCATTTTTTGTATGACGACTTAACACCACCACATATATGCCTGGACAAAATTTCAAGAGTCACTATTAAAGTGTTTCAAATATTTGCTGTATAATATTTACTAAATATTGGCCACTTTATATGACCACTTTGTGGTAACCGCCACGCCCCTTCAGATATCAAAAAAAAAAAATGGACTTTATAGCGCATAACGATCCAGCGGTAAGGGCACCCGTAAACCACAAACATACAATCAAATAAACATTTTTATCTATCCATTTTTAAGAATACTCATTGTAATTAGTAAATAAAATTTTGACAAACAATTGTCCTAATTTTCCTGCATAAACAATTTCGATGTGTACCTATATAAAAAGAAATTCAAAATTCCCTCATATGAAAAACTCGAATCTCTGAATGCATTCATTTACGTTTTGTTGTGAATGCGTCCACTGAAACAAAGTGACAGATCAGTTGTGTGAAGTGCGATCAAATGTTTTCTATTCGCTGTGCGAAATTAATATTTAAATTAAACAGTAAATATAAGTTGTATAATTTTCAATTTGTACTCAAAATGATGATAATTAGTTATTCTAGTGTGTGGATAAGTGTTTTTGATATTCTTTTTCGGTTTAAACGTGGTAAAAACATGAAAATGAAAAAGTGGATTTTTTTTTGTGATTTTATTGCTTCCAGAGATTTCTTCACATATTTCCCGTTATATGCAGCCTAAAGTGCATTTGAATTCAAATGAATTTCGGTAAGTCGTTGTTCATACTTTTGCAAAAACCTATTTCATGTTGTTTAGCAAATTAAGTAGGTACACCATGCATGTAGGTTTTTGTTGGTGACTTGAATTTTTTGAGGTACATATTTACTTATTCCTTGCTAGTATGCTTTAAAAGTGCGTATACGCCTTGGAACACAACGTTACTCCTCTTTTGAAAGATAATGCTTATGAATACCTATGCCTTTCAACTCATCTAGCGAAAAAGCCGATTATTTGTGAAAGTCTTCCGATAATTTTTGTAATGCGCCATTAGTAGTAGTCATGGAAGTCATGTAGTCATGGCAGTTAGCTGGGTTCTATTTTTGAGTGGTGCGTCGGTGAGATTGGTCTTTATTTTGGTTGATTGCTTCAATTCGTGGTTAGCCTGATTTTCAGCCAACGTTCCTCTCCAGCTAATTCTATTAATACGAACATTTTTACTATCACAAAGTAAACAGATGATAATTATAAACGTAGGGAATATAGTTCCAAAGGTGTACATAATTACATACTTCTACATAAGTGTCGCTACATTCCGGAATAAACATGGTCCTTAACCAACAGGCCTCCAGTTAGTTCGGTACCTAGCTAACTGCCTTCAGTTGCGCACTTCATGTTGGTTGAGGTCGGTTTTTTCCTTAGCGCGGCACTAGAAGCGAGGGTGTCCTCTTCTACCTCCTACCTGTGTTAGTGTCCATGTGCCCTACATGTACTTGGTCAGTTTGTTTTACCTTGGTCTTGCTTGAATCATTGTCTCCATAACCTATCACCGCAAATGGGACCAACGATTTTCAGAAGAAGAAACGGTCAAGGATTATTTTTTCCCCTTTTCATACGATGATTCAACGCGGTAGAGAAGGGATTTGCTAGTATTCGCACAGATTTATGTCAGATTGTGGCACTGGTGTTGGCTGAGGAGTTTTGCAGAATCCTATCACGAATGGTGGTAATAAACATAACAATACGTCACCCTGCTAAAATCCTTTGGTGGTATCAAATGTTCCTGTCAGGTATTTGCAGACCCTGATTGAATAGCCAGAACTTTATATTTACATCCAGGACACGCGGGCGAATTTGGTTGGGCACTGTAAATGCTGTCGTATTACGGCTTTGAAATCGATAAATAGGTAATGGGTCGATACTTTGGACTTTTTGTTTGTTTTTCAAGATCTGCCGAAATTTGAAATATTTTATCAGTTGGGCATTGCCGGTCAAAAACCACAGTGATAAGGCAGACCAGGTCCTTGGTCAATGGTTTCAGGCGTTAACATATTACGGTAGATAAAATCTTGTAGGTGATGCTGAGGGCACTTTTGCTTTTTTGTTAAAGCAGTTTAGAGGGTTTCCATTTTTTGGATTCGGCAAACGATGCTGTGGGGTCTATCCTTCAGACATACTTTGAAATGAGTACAAAATCTTACAATGTAAGGAGATGTTAAACAAATATGTGCAAGCATCTTTGGGCCGTGTTCAGGCTCCTTAGGTTCACGAAGTTAGTTACGAATTCCCTTTTTTTTGATCTTCTAATCGTATGCATCATCAAAGGCAATTATAAATTCCTGTGGTGTCCCTTTTTATGGACTTAAAGAACGTGCTTGAGGATACTCTTTATGAGTGATCGATTTGTCTATTACAGGGTGTTATGTTCTAGTTGAAACATCTTCTCCGCTGTTTCTCAACGGAAACGTGAGCTTATATTTTTCAATTAGTTTTACGTTCGAAGTGGGCAGGGTTTTTTCAACTAGTAATTGCTTGTTAAGGTCGCCTTAATGTTTGGAGAAGGGTAATGAACGACTGATTGAAAAAGTTATTGTTCGATTAACTTGTTATACGATATCGTTGCAAACATGATTGATAGGAGAGCCACAGTTTTCCATTGTGAAGATAAATTTCTGTTACGATCCAGATAAGCTCGCGTTGTAAAATGTATCATCTTGTAGAAGTCGCTCACGATCAAACTGAGCAATCATGTTCCATTTGTGAAACATCGAATCAAAAGCCTCTTTCAATTAAATCAAAACCCCTCCAAGTTAAAGCATTCAATTTCCAATAACCGCGCAAATCTGATTCCTCATACTCCTGCGAATCAGAATAAAGTTGAACAACACAAAAACCACTTTGTATAATCGAATTCTAAATAGCATTATGCCAAATTCGCCCCCGGAATTGTTTCCATCTGCTACACCCTCGGTAAAATTAACACCTCGATGAATTCCTGAACCGTTTACGCGAGCCCAAGCCGCCTTTTCTTTCCAATTAACCTAGTTATCTTTAAGTCAAATGCAAACACTTCCTTTTGCGTACACGTATACCAATATGTGACAACAAAAATATGGAAATACTTTGCTGTCTACTCAAGCCTGACAAATCCCTACAAATGGCTCTTATTTTATTACTTATCCGTCCCCAGTGCCCTAAACATTGTAACCGAACTCAGGGGTTGAGTATGTGGTACCATACTACCTACAGCATCTTTATATTCCTGGAGAACAAGGGGAACAGAAGAAAACAGCAAATTACATCCGAAGACCATAATTTCGTAAATAATAGTCATAAGGCATGACAAAGACAAAGCGAACCATGGAAACTAGGTTAGAAACCACCCCCCGTGTGGGTAGATCATAGCTCCGGGAAATGTTTTTGTTTTTCACCCCCTCCCGATTAAAAAGACGACAACGACGGCACACCATAGTGCAAACATTACTGTCTATGTCAATGTCTAAGTCTATTTTTATCTTGTCAATGCAAGCAAAGATACATTTGATGGATTTAATTCGCCTCGGTTTAATTTGCGTCTCAGTTTCCATTCCACAAGTTTAAAGTGAACACTCTCCCCATTCCCTGGTCTTTAAAATCAGTTTGGACTGAGGTGGAAAATACCAGATTTGACAATGAGAAGCCGCACACAATTCAGGGCACTCCGGGTCTGTTTTTGAGATTATATTCGAATTTTTCTTTCGAATACCCCAGTATTTCAATTTCCTTTGATGCCATATAGGGGTTGCATTGATTCATTCACCTGTTGAAACGACCGGATAGACATTTATGAAAACTTTTTGGTGGAATACCCACACGCGCACATGAAATAGAAATATAATGGCCTCTGTGTGTATTTTATTACCCCCACGAAGCTATCTGAAGCCATCATTAGGGGAAGTCTCTGTATTCTGTTTTGGTACATGTTTTCTGGTGAAGTTGTAAATGGACACGGATGAGGGTGAGAATTTACATAGTTTTACAAATTAAGATGTCAGTTTAGTTAGTTGTTAAAGATTCCAACACTTCGTTATGATTATGTAAATTGAGACGAAAACCACATCAGTTTGTATGGAGGGCTCTGCTTAGAGAGGCGTTTTTTTTATAAATTGAAACGCTTTCGGAACGGAAGAGGCAAACTATGTTTGTAGGACCTTTTTAGGGTCAACCTATCATTTTGTAATTCCATGCTTAATAATACGGTTGTTTTTAAATCATTTTCATTACGCAAGGCTTGAAATATGTTCGTTATATTGGGCATCATTTTTGAACCCTAATCATACTATTTAATGCCACGAATAACCATTACCAAACCGAAGTGAGAAATTAAGAGTTTTTGAGCAACAGGACTAGCTTTATCTCATCACCATTCATGTATGAGTGTGTACTTCTTGCACGATGGCGCACAGTGGGCCCAAATGGCATTTATCGTCTCAAAAAATGATTTTTTTCGAAAGTAATGTGGGAGCTGAACTTTTTATGCAAATTAACCAAGGAAAGGTCAAATTTCGCAGTGCAAAAAAAATTAAATGGATAAAGCTGCATACTTTTAGGATAAGGCAATCTGAAGTGGTCTCTTCGTATAGCCCCATTGCAATAACGAAATAAAGACCGTTTTTAATAGAGTTTTGTTTGGCATTTTATTATGTGATTACACAAGAGTTATATATCGTTGGAAAGCTTGTAATCTAAGCTTTAAAAATCAATAAACTCAATTTCAAAAAATATATTTTTTCTTTATATTTATCAATTTGTATTAACATGCCATTTTTTTTATATACTAATCTTTGATAAAGGTTTTAAATGGTTGCGCTACCTTGCGCTGTGTTCTTGCATAGTGCATTTTATTCCTTAGTACATAAATAAAAAGGCACAAAAAAATGTTTTGCCCCAATTTGCCCCTTTTTCGAATAATTACAACATGACCCCATGAAGTACTAGAAAGAAAACTCCCATAAGCTCATATTGTTTTGTTTTTTCTTAACTCAGCTCCCACACTCACAGTGGAATGATGACGTAAGATATGCATGTTCTTCGAATGAATTTACTGTTTTCAGTAAATCACTTTCAATAAAAATAAAAAAAAGTGCCACCGTGCAGTGCTGGATTTACCAATAGGCTGAGTAGGCTGGAGCCTAGGGCGGCAAATCTGGCTCAATCGATGAATATATTATCACTTCAATTTAGATTACAGAATTTATTAGACCATACTGCTAAACGTATTTTGCAAATTGATTCTGTTAAAAAACCTGAATCTCTGAATTTGAAGCTTTTTTCGAAATATGTCTGTGACGGGTCTTCAGGACAAAGCGAGTACAAGCAAAGGTTATCAGGAGAAAATGAAGTTACTCCTGATGCTAACATGTTCATTGCTTCAATTGTTCCAATAAAACTTGTGGAGCAAAATACAAATATAGTTTTGTGGCAAAATCAAACTTGCTCTTCTGTCCGTTACTGTCGGCCGATCTTGATTGAGTTTTCAAAAGAAACTCCCGAAAAAATCAAAGAAGTTATAAATGACATACAAAATCAAATTGACGAATTACAAGATACTCTGTTTGACGAAAATGAAGAAGTTGTTCAAATACATCATGAATTGTTTTTAACTATGATCGATGGAAAAGTTGGACAAGTCTTAACGAACACAAGTTCTTCTTCTGTCTGTACAGTGTGTGGAGCAAAACCAAAAGAAATGAACGACATAAGAAAGGTGAAAGACAAACCTAACAATGAAAGCGCATTTAAGTACGGCTTATATACTCTACATGCTTGGATTCGTTGTATGGAATTGATTTTACATATTTCGTATAATCTTTCATTTGTTAAGTGGTCTGCAAAAACTCTTAATGATAAGAAAAGTAAAGAAGAAAAATAAAAAGCACTAGTTCAAAAACGTTTTCGAGCTGAATTAGGTTTACATGTAGATAAACCTCGACAAGGTACTGGTAGCAGTAACGATGGCAACACTGCTCGCAGATTCTTTAAAAATTTTCAAAGTTCTGCTAATATAACAGGAGTTGATCAAGATCTTATTAAGAGGTTTTATGTTATTCTCCAAACACTTTCATCTGGTATGCACATTGATGCTCAAAAATTTGGTGAATATGCATTTAATACAGCTCGCATTTACGTTGAAAAATAAAAATGGTACTACATGCCATCTTCAGTCCATAAAATATTAATTTACGGTGAAGCTATAATTCAACATTTTGGAGTCCTACCAATCGGTCAGCTTTCTGAAGATGTCCAAGAAGCACGTAACAAAAATTACAAAAAATAAGGTTAACGCATTCCAGAAAATGTTCAAGAACAGTAACAAATGAGGATGTCTTTCATCGGTTGTTATTGATATCAGATCCTCTAATATCAAGTATAAGAAAACAAAATACAGCTGAATCCAAAGAGCTTTCTGAGAAAGCGATACAGCTACTAAAGAATTAATTTTTGTTGACATTTTTATATATTATATATTGCTATGGTTGTTTCATATTGGGATTTATTTTTAATGTACATATAATTTATTGATATTATATTTTCTCAACATGTATATCCTAAGCATAAATAATAAATAAAAATAAAATTTTTAATGAAAATCCACATTTTGTTTAGTCAATATTGTAATTTTTGAACTTATAATAAACAAAAAATACTAAAATAAACTATAAATACTAAAACACTAAATAGATCTTAAAAACTTTTAAATTTTATGATTCTCTATATATTAAAGATAATATATTCGAAATTTCACTTATTATTCCAATAGACAAAAAAGTTACAGATTTTTGAGACGCGAAACTCCATTTAGGCCCACTGTGTGGCGGGAGCTACAGTTTTTTGTAAAATCAAAATGGCAAAATGGATTTAAGTCAAGCTTTCAAGATAGTAAATACTACTCCAATAATTTGTCAAATCATCGCGAGAGTAAGACCAGTGAAGAACATTTAAGTATTGCTAAGACTGAGAAACAAACTCAGAACTTCTGCGCGGCAGTTCATTACTCTTACCATCGTGTCACTAAGCCACAGGTGGAAGAAAACCTTATCCATAAAAAGTAAACAAATCGATAGGTCACTTACAGTGTAACACCTCCTGCCAATAATAAAAACCAACACAACATCGAGTAGTGAAAGTAAGGCTGATAAAACGAAATAATTCTCTCCTTTCCAGAAGAGCAGATTGAGCTCCTAGTTAATTTCCAAGAGGAGGGTTGAAAACGCATTATCCACCAAGCGATAAGGGAAACTATCAAATCTCTACAAACTGCCAACAATGGAGATGCATTACGACATAGCAAAGTATGTCATATGGTAACACAATGTCTCTCAAGGGAGATTTCCTACACTGACATCATCGAAATGAATTGAATAAACGCTTATAAAGGAGTTTGGAGAAAACATTAACGAGATAAGGAAAACTGCCAAAAGCGAATTGTAGAGGTTACAGTTTATGGTTAAAAGCGGAAATGCCTAAAGTTCTGGAAGACTAAGCGAACCTGAAACGGCTGTGTCAACATACAAGAATGGATGAAGCGGTAACAAAGGAATGAATTTAACTGGAGATAGAAGAGCAGCTTACAACAGAAATGGATTGCTTAAAAAACTTCATCAAGTCCAGATGAATAACTATCAATGGGTTGCAAACCGTTTTTAATGGGCTTTCGGCAAATGTGGGAAATAAAATCCAAACTGGAGGGTGCAAAACGGTGGGTAATGTGCAGATTGCGTGAGACATTTGCCAACAAGGTGTTCTAAATGCCTCGACACATCACAAGAAAGTTCAGGAACAAGACAGATCCCAGGGATGTGACTACTCTGTGGGAGTAAGGGGCACGAAAAGTCCAAAGCTAAAGCCAAGAATGAACAAAATTATTAAATAAAAAAGGACCTTCTACGCGACATTTCATCACACTAATTATCAAGCCGGCTCAGTGGCTTGATAATTTCATCACGCTAATTCTCAAGCCACTGAGCCCGGCTTGATAATTAGTGTGATGACATGTCGCGTAGAAGGTCTGGTTCGAGTCCCTAGTTGGTGCGATGAACTGCCGCGCAGAAGGTCTTATTCGAATCCCTAGTTGGTGCGATGAACTGCCGCGCAGATGGTCTGGTTCGATTACCAGTCGTAGTTTAACCTACAATGTCATTTTACTGGCACTCCTCTCGCGAAAATCTGACAATCATCCGAGTAGTATCAATTGTCAACAAAAGCTTATCCTTACTCAGCCGTTCGGATTCTGCTTAAAACAGGAGAACCCGCCAATTTGCATGTAAAGGGTCCACCAAATAACTGTTTTTTTTTTTTTGAAAATGATATAAAAAAACTACTGAATATTTCCTCAAATTTCTTTTTTTATATGAAAGTACAATCCTTCCGGTTAATAATAAAAAATAATTTCATTCAAATGGCTGCCTCGGCTGGCCATGCAGTAGCTTACACGATCGGTCCAATTTTTAAGCACATTATCGATTGTGTGCAGCTGTATTTCACCAATGGCTTCACGAAAATTGTCCTTTAAAGCGTCAATTGTCTCTGGCTTGTCGGCGTAACACATATCTTTTACGGCACCCCACAAATAATAGCCCAACGGTGTCAAATCGCAGCTCCGAGGTGGCCAAACGACATCAGCTCTGCGGCTGATAATGCGATCTTCCTGTTGAAACCAAATGTTGCCAATATCCAATGCCAATATCCAAATTCGTTCAACATGGCCCGATAACGATCGCCATTGACTGTAACGGCCACTCCTTGCTCATGTTCGAAGAAAAATGGCGCAATTATGCCTCTGGACCAAAATCCGCACCAAACAGTGACTCGTTTTGGGTGTATCGGCTTTTCAATGTATGCGTGCGGGTTTTCTGTGCCCCAAATGCGACAATTTTGCTTGTTTACATACCCGCCAAGATCAAAATGAGCTTCATCTGAAAAGATGATTTTTTTTTGGCAAAATCGGCATCTTCTCTAAGTCGATCGCAGGCCCACTTAGCGAAGCGAAAACGCATTGGATGGTCAGTTGGCTTCAACTCCTGAACCAATTGGACTTTGTATGGCGTCATACCAAGGTCTTTATGCAAAATTCGTCTCAATGATGTCTCGGCACTTTCTACCACAGCAGGTTTATCGATGAGGATGTCAGTTTCTTTCACGTTTTTCACAAGATAACGAACATACGGAGCTGACGGTGCTTCTCTTCTTCCAAAATCCGTACTCAATTTTCGCACACATTCTGCAACATTACCATGACTTTCAAAGTAATTTCGCAATATTTCCCAGTGTTGTTCAAGCGTATTCACAACCATATTCGTTCAGCGGAAGGATAAAACTAATTATCTGTCAAATCAGACATGAGCTAAGTGTTACCATTCACGAAATAAGCACTAGTTGAAAAAAAAAAACGTTAGATGGCGGACCCGTTAGTACACACGCACACATAAATGGCTGTAAGATAATGCTAGCCTGTTGAGCAAATATCTTTTATTTTAAAAACGGAAAAAGACACCCAATACGCATTGCGTGTCTCGTAAAAACGATGAAATGCATTCAAATAATCCTCAATATTTGTGAGGCAGCTCAAGAGATTCTTTAACAGACATAGGCAATATATGTGTCAGCATTATAGGATAACTAGCATCAAAGGGAGATACATATATGGGTGACTGATGACTGATTAGAAGGGGAAATAGGCAGCTCAGTAGCCCGACAAAGACTTTTTTTTGCTCATGAAACATGGGACACCAGTATTATCGCTAATATACTGCTTCTACTGACACCAGACCTCGAATTACCTAAACAACGTAGGAGTGAAATCCGTATAGGTACCACCTACTATTGTAATTACTTCATGTGCGTATAGGTACCACCAATTTTTTTAATTACTTCATGTGCGAAGTCTGCTTATCCGAATAAATATACAATCATGGGTCTATAGTATAGAAACATCACGAAAAGTGCTTCGCTAGCTTCTCATATTGAAAGCAGCAGAAGAGAAGACAGCATTCAATTCAACGTAATCGAAAACGATATTCTATCCGCCATCAACAGCGGAGTGCCATGTTTCTTCCCTTCATCCTTGATAATAATTGATCAGATGTCTTTTTTTAAATACAACTCTCTTGATGGAAAATTTAATAATGGAATCAACAGAATTCCAAATCGAATTAAAACATCGAATGCCCCTTGTTAAGGGCTCATTCCTACCATAACTTGTTGAATAATTAGATTCAAAAACTAGCGATGCTCAAGTTACATTGTACCCGAAACGTAAAAAGAGAGATTAGACAGTAAAAACGTAGAGTTTATTCTTCCAGAAGCGATGTCTCTAATAAGTGTTGTAATGTCCTGAATATGTCTTTTTGTTTCCATGGACCTTAAGTTTTTTTTTGAAATTTTTCTTCATAACTGTCAATTTGTACCGATAAATTAAAATGACGAAGACAATATCTTGAAAAAATACTTTTCTAAACCATTGATTCCATTTATATGCACCTGGTATGTTGGTGACCAAACAATAATAATAAAACAGATCTAGGCTAGGTTAGGTTTGATGGGCTGTTGACTCCAAGTGAGTCGTCAAACTCACATATGCCTACGTGGGCCCATAGCGATAACCTTTATTGTACCTGAAAAGAAAGCTGCGTTAGTGAAGGGAGTGATTCATAGATGATTTGTGCTTCTCCATTAGCTTCAAAGAGGTAGTTGCTTCAACCCGACTTGCAGCAGAAGCTGATTTCAAGTCCTCGTAGTAAAAGCTACGGAGGAGTTTGTTACGACTATTCCTGAACGCGGGGCAGTGACAGGTGATGTCCTCCTCGATGTCTGGGTCTCCGCACTTCCTGCAAAGTTGGTGCGAGTCAGTTAGGTTAATCCTGTTGCAATGTTTACCCAGCAGATTGTGGTCTGTTGTAACTCTCATCGCTATGTCAATAGAAGCTCTATTCAGAGCTATAAGCTTGTTATATTTGCTACCGCTTAGTTCCGGCCAAAGGTTTTTAGTATGTCTGCAGGTGTTTATGTTTTGCCACCTAGATTTTATTTCACTTTGCGTGAATCTGGTTATTTTCTCTTTTTTGAAAGCAAGTGGGGGTCAAACCCTATTGTCGCATAAGGAGATGCAGCTGGACGATCCTAGTCTGACTGCTTTTTCGTTTCCTGGGATGTTATTATGTACTGGCACCCAGATTATTTGGACTTTGTTCTGGTTACAATGAGCCTTCAACTCTGAGAGGCAGCGTCCAACTACTCGTGATTTTATTATGTTGAATGTCAGAGCTTTTATGGCCACTTGGATATCTACGTAAATGGAGATATCCTCTTGTGATAAGTCCAACACTCTAGCCGATTCGGCAGCTTCGAGTATGGCTAGGATCTCTGCTTGGAAAACACTGCACGAGTTTGCCAATCGAATGGATGTGTCTAACCAGATTCTATCGCAGTAGACCCCGCAGAGTCCACTCCTATTTCCATTTTAGATCCATCAGTGTAGATAGCTTTTTCGTTGTTGGATACCATATTGTTAGATGACCATTCGTCTCTACTAGGTATTCTGATTGAGTATTTAGTATCAAAGTCGTGATAAGGGATGGTGTTGTCAGATGTGCCATTCTCATATTCTACTAATCTCAGTATCGTGCTGCGGCCAAATGTTTTGATACATAGGTTGCCCGCTTCTTTGAGGCGTGATTGGGGGAGATTTATAATTGTTTCCAAACCTGCTGTGGGGCTGGTGCGCATAGCTCCTGTTTTGAATACACATGCTGTTCTTTAAACCTCTGCAGTGCAGTCATATGTTTCGTCTTTTTCATGGAATCCCATCAAACTAAGCAACAATTGGTGAGAATGGCTCTAACGACAGCTGTGTATAGCCATTTCGGGGAGGGACTCCATTTCTTACCACAGATTCTACTGCAGCTGTGTAGTGCAATATTAGCATGCTTTACCCTTTCGTTGATGTTAAGGTTCCAATTTAACTTGCTATCGAGTATCACTGCAAGGTAGGGTGGACCCCCCCCCCCCAGAGTTGGTGTAGCAAATTATCTGATTGATTCTCTTGTTTGTGAAGAGGACTAGTTGAGTTTCCTTCGGATATACACACAGGCCGCAAGGTTCTGACCAACTATCGAGTATGTTTAGGCTTGTTTGCATGATTGCGCTTGAGTCGAATGGAATTTTCCACGGACCAGATCAAAGTAAAGAACAATGCTAGGTTGAATTATTTGTTTGTCTGGAAAATCCTTGATGTTACTTTTAATAAATCCAAGAAAAGAGTTCATATCCCTTTATATTTTCCTAAGTTCAGTTGCAAGTTATTACAGTTAAATCCATTCGTAATAGCGTTTTATCATCCTATAGCTTATGGCAATCAGGTGCATAATTGACTCTACAAAAACCATCCAGACATCTGCAAACCCCCGACACTTACAGACAGACACTCTTGGCTCAATATTGTTCGCCATAATCCAAACAACAAAGATATCAAACGACTTTCCTGAGGAACACCATACCTTGTTTCAAACTGCGTACTTCCCATTTTAATTAACTGTTTCCTATTACTAATGAAAGATGCAATTCAACTGTTAAGTATTGAATGGATACCATGTGCTTCCAATTTTCTTGTTAGCAATTACAAAGTCCTTGGCAAAACAAAAATGAATGATAAGGCAAGTCATCAGAGTTTTTTAATATTTTCGTAATTTTCTACACCCGGCTACCATAATTTATGGAAAGGATTAATTAATCCTAGTCTAGATAAACCACATTTAAGGGGGCATGGTTGTATGGATATTCGTAAAAACCATAATGGCCCAGCTGTGTCCAAGGTGTCGCCTTGCTTTGCTCATAGAAACAAAATGCTTTCCTCCGTAGAAATCAATTTTTTTAGTTAGTTAGTGGTTAGTGTTTATAAAGATATTTCGAAAAGATATCATTCATCTGTTTCTTGTGTTTGAACAGATGTAGTCGGCCTGATTTCTTGTGTATATAAGCCTTATGTTTCCTTGTCCTGATTTATCATAGATTTTGTGCGGCTTATATAGTTTGTCAACAGTTTGTTTGGGCTGTAGAAGGTAATTCCGTTGGCGTAAGGTGCCTTAGGCTGCGGTTAGGACCAACGCTAGTACGCGCTAGCGCGCGCTAGTAAATCTAATGTGTGTATCGGGTTTTTCAATAAGAGCGCTGCAAAAGTTTTTTTTTTAAATAAAACAAAAACGGTTTTGGATATCAATGAAATTATTTATTCCTGTGAAAGAACGTTCGATGCCGTTATGTATGGAACTCGATTTCTTTTGCATGGCCACCACGGACACGCTTGCAGAAGTCCAGACGCTGAACCCAATTTTCGACGGTTTTCAAGCATAAATCGGCCGATACTGCTGCAATATTCGATATTCGAACGAAGTTTATCAGTCGTCGCTGGCTCGTTGGCATAGACCATAGACTTGACGTAACCCCACAGGAAATAGTCTAACGGCGTCAAATCGCACGACCGAGGCAGCCAAGCGACTGGACCATTTCGTGAGATAACACGTTCTCCAAACTTGGTTTCCAATAAATTGATTGTGACATTCGCTGTGTGGCTTGTGGCGCCATCCTGTTGGAACCACATGTCCTCCAAGTTCATATCATCCAATTGGGGCCAAAAATATTCGGTTATCATTGAACGGTAGCGATTCCCATTCACTTTAACGTGCCGGTCTTGATCATCACGGAAGAAGTACTGCCCAATGACGCCACCGGCCCATAAACCACACCAAACCGTAATTTTTTCGGGATGCAATGATGACTCATGGAGTACGTTTGGATTGCTGCCTGACCAATACCGCATATTTTGTTTATTCACGAAGCCATTCAGCCAAAAATGAGCCTCATCGCTGAAGATGATTTTTCGATGAAAATCCGAATCATTTTCAAGTTGTTGCTCAGCCCAACTCACGAACATACGACGCTTCTGGTGGTCAAGCGGCTTCAGTTCTTGCGTCAATTTAATCTTGCAAGGATGTAGGCCAAGATCTTTTCGCAAAATTCGCCACAACGACGTCACAGAGATGCCCAACGCTTGAGAACGACGTGTGAGAGACACATTTGGGCTTTCTTCAACTGAAGCCTCAGCGGCAACAATATTCTAGACACTACGGGCACTTCTTTGTCTCACTGGCACGGGAACATTTTGCACTGTGCCTGTGGATTCAAATTACTTTCCACTAGATTGTTGATCTGCTAGGACGATTATGACGACCATAAATTGGACGTAGCGCTCTTAACGTTGAGGCCACTGACTCCGAATCTCGGTAGTAAATTTTAATAATTTCGACTAGTTGTTGGCTCGTATATCCTTCCATCATGAAATGGCAAACCTTACTGAAGAGAAATGTCAAAAGAGCGGTAAGAAATATGGCGTCGTTTGCTGTCTCTGTCGCTCTACTTTTGTAGCGTAACTGTTGAAAAACTCTTTATAATCAATAACGTGATCGCAGATCACTCTTTTTGCGTTCACGCTAGTCCACGCTAGTCCAAGCTTGTAATTTCATTTGATTTTCAAGTTTACTACCTTGGACTAGCGTGAACAATCGTCCACGATTTTTTTAATAGCGCACTCGCTTACTAGCGTTGGCCGTAACCGCGCCCTTAGTCAAAGGAAAAATCTCCGTTGTTTAATTTTTAACTTTCTCTTACAAAGAGAAAGATATTGTTTTCGTGAAAATTTTCGACCTCGAGATTTTGATTGATTCTAACATTACGATGATAGCGGAGCCTAAAAAAGTGGTTTTTGGAATTCCGTCCGTCGGTCCGTCGGTCCGTCTGTCCGTAATGGTCTCCCCAGCCTAAACGGCTTGACCGATTTTCTTCAAACTTCGTATAAAAGCTTGTTTTGGTCATAATCCTAGGCCATTTCTTGTTTGCTTTTAGCCATGTTAATAAAGGTACCTGCCATATAAAAATTACACATAACCTCAATTTTCTCGAAAACGGCTCTAACGATTTTGATTAAACTTTATATATACTATAAGCATATTAGTTCCAACAAAACTGCATACCCAGTTTTTACGAGAAAATCCATATAACAGATTTTGTCATTTAGGCCATTTAAAGGAAATTGTTAATTTCTCGCAAACTACTATGACAAATTGAATGAAATTTAATATATATACTACTATTACAGTTTTAAACAATTCCACATAATTAGTTGTAGCCCAAATATCACTAAACGGAATTTTCAGTTTTGGCCAATAACGAAAAATACTTATTATTCACATAGAAACCGATTCCTTCAAATTTCGGAGTAAACGTTCGTATAATCACATTTTGACATTATTTATATCATTTTAAGCATAAATAATCAAAATGCGTACTATTTTATCTAACGCCTAACTCGCTGTGAAAGAGAAAGTTGCGTACGACCCAGTCGTGCACCCACCACTCGTTTTAAGTAAGTTTTTTTGTAAGTCCTCAAAAATCTTCAAGTTCATTTTCACACAATTGAAAGGAATCACCTTAGCTGTCTTCTGTTTTTTGCTTCAGCTCTGTCCCCAATGGCAGCAAATTCACCCCCAATTATAACTTCTGGCTCCCATTTTCCGTTTAATAATTTTACTCTATAGAAGCACTAAGTCTTTTATTTTTGTTTACCTAATAATTATATTTGCGCATAAAAATTAAAAACAAAATTTAATCATTTTCATTTTTCCCCCAAGGCTATTGTCTACCTTACTTCCCCCAATTATTTTTAATTTCAATTAACTTCACACAAAAACACATTCACAACGAAAAATGCAAATCCCATTATAATTGAGAAGTAACTTGAAAATTCTCCATAATCCGTTCAGCTTTTTTCATTCAGTAGAATCTCAAAGCACAACCCTCTCTCTGGTTTCACTTGCTTTCGTGCTATCGGGTAAAATAATTGCCGACCTTCTCCCGGCTTATCAGGCTCCCAAAAGCACACCACTTTACAATACAGCTGTTGTTCAATCGCATTCGCATATAAACAAATAACAAAAAGAACTACAAGTGAAAAAGCTAGACCCGCCAAAATACCATGTGCTCGGAAAATCCACACAACAATAAAACTCCAACAGGGAGAGAAATGAAAATTACTGAGAAACAAAAAAGCTCCTCGACAAGTAGACCCAACTTATTTCAACCACCAACGACAGTGTTGCCGCGGTACTTTTTAACACAGGTATTGAGTACAGGAGAAACCAAAAATTTTGTAACGTGGGCAGTTATTTTACAGCTATTTTCTGTTTTTTTTTTACAATTGTATGCTACTTGATGTGTGCGTTTTTTATATCATGCATAGTTTAGTGGCGTTAGTCGCATTATTGTGTGTATTAGTTATGGCTATTGTGAAAAGTGTTCCTTAGCTTTCTATAAAGCAAAAAGAAATTACATTTAAGATCAAATAAATAAGGCTGTAACTGCTAAATCGCTTTCTGAGATAAATTAGGTGAAAAAGTGCAGAATGAAACGAGTAACGAGTAAAAAGAGCGTGTGAGTTTCCATTGAAGGAGAAAGCATTGTACAAATGGTTTTCTGAAAAATCGAGATCGAAATGTGCCAATATCCAGGATCCTTTAATGCCAGCAGTAGCTGGTTTTCCAAAATTTAAAAAACCAAATGGAATCCGCAACCTTAAAATTTGTGGAGAAAAGCCGAAACTCGTTGAACCGTTTTTGGTTAAATTCTTAAATAAAACTAAAGAGCCCGGTCTGTCACCAGATTAATTTTACAATCCGGATCGGACTATTTTTTATTTTTTGGTCTGTTTACCAGTGCAAGCCATTGTTTTTATTATTATTTTGAGGTTTTTAACTTTTGTGGTGCATACAATTTTTTGACTCGATTATTGTAACAAACTCAATAAAAGCAACTTCCCAGGTCGCACTGTATTTGAATATCTTTTCCCACATAATATGTGATATATGTGCCCTCGTTCGTCGTTCAGCGCACTAGTCAATATAACGGGTGATCCAAGTAGAGATACTTTTTTCAATAGCCTTTTGTGACAGATCACGTGTGAATAACGTTTACAAATTGTTCAACTTTATTATGAAAATTCAAGTTCTGTGAGGAATGTGTTTCGTGCACTTCGCTCAACTTATGGTCAACATAATCGGCCTACTGAGCGTACTATTCGCAACACCATCACCCATTTTGAGACCCAGCATTCATTATTGGATAATATTCGACCGAATAGACCACGTCCAGCACGCTGTGAAGAAAATATAGCGGCCGGAATCATCGGTCCATATTTCTTTAAAAATTATGCCGGTGCGAACGTAACCGTCAATGGCGACCGTTATCGTGCCATGATAACCGACTATTTGATGCCTGAAATTGAAGCTCGTGATCTCGGCGACATTTGGTTTCAGCAAGACGGCGCCACTTCCCACACATCGCATCAATCAATGGACTTATTGAGAGAACATTTCGGTGAGCACATAATTTCACGTTTTGGGCCGGTCGATTGGCCACCAAGATCGTGTGATATCACACCGTTAGACTTTTTCCTGTGGGGATATGTAAAGTCAAAAGCTTATGCCGACAAACCCGCTTCGATTCAGGCCTTGGAGGAAAACATCACGCGTGTCATTCGCCAGTTACCAGTCGAAATGCTCGAACGAGTGATCGAAAATTGGACTCAACGGATGGACCATCTGCGACGTAGCAACGGCCAACATTTGATAGACATAATCTTCAAAAAATAAATGCCAAAGAATGTTCTTTCAAATGATAAAAAACATTCTCCATTAAATTTTAATTTTCTGTGTTTTTTTCTTTAAAAAAGTAGGGAACCTCGAAATGGATCACCCTTTAGTTAACCTAAAAGCGGAAAGCATTGGCAAAAGTCTGTTCCCGTACAACTGATTTTTGCTGCGTTTTACTTAAAACTACTTCGTGTGCAATTTCCGCATGGAACATAAATTTCTGCAGTACAAATCAGCAATACAATACAAAATCCTGTTTGTTAGTGGATAAAAGGAACTACCGATAGTGATATTTTGCCAACTGCAAATATTTGTGAAATCAGACTGATTATTGAAGGGCTTGGCAGTCGCATTTTTAGCATTCATAGATGAGATTTTAGCACTAAAGATTTGGTCCTAACCTATTGCTTGATTTGATAACGATTTGATCTGTCATACAAATTCAATCAAGCAACAGCTCAGGACCAAATCTTTAGTGTTAAAAAGGCAATCCTCTCAGTTTTTAATGCTACAAGTGATCTGCTATCTATTTTGAGCTAAATGTTTTGGATTGCTCTCGTGCAGGGGTTAATGATGAATATCGCCAGAGAGTAAGAGACAACACAACACACAAGCACAACGTGTAAGAAAAATTGAAAACGAAATCATTCGAATGATTTTTGGAGAAGAATCGAGACATCTCGAGATATTCTCACAATCGATTACAGTCGATTCTTTCATTCGAATGCGCCCATCACTAGTTTCGATGTGTCCTTACGTGGTAACTTTGTCGACCTTCTTGCTTCAGCTTGCCCATTAAAGACTTTGTCTATGACATTTTCATCTCTGCCGTCTTAACTCCTTTTCGCCTTTTTTGGGTCCTTATTATTTTTTAGACAGCTTTTCCCAATGCTTTCAATTTCGGTTATACTTTGACATAGCACCATATTTTTGGGCATGCAATATTTTTTTGGCCTCGATAATTATAGCATCCGTTTGTTTTCAGGTATAAATTCTTATTCTTCCTTTTTTGGGCCTGTGCTCTTTTGGGAATTGTTTGTCCACATTTTGACTTAAAAAGCTTAGATGCTTTCTTACTTTGTCCATGTTTTTTCGTTCATTAATGCTTTTTGTTTCCGTTTTGCGCCCAGGGTTTCGCTGTCTTGGAGCTGTCTTCTGTTCGGCTCAAGGTAGATTCTAAGCAATGGGGATGGCTGCGAATTTAAATGTCCTTATGATTTAATTCGCTTCTCAGTTGGTCATTATTTTAATAGCCGATAGTTCTTAGAGAGTTTTCATTGTTTTTATTGCTCATCGCCTGTTGAAGCGACTGCCTTTTGCCGTCTTTCAGTATCTCTATTACCTCTAATTCGTTTTAGGGAAGGCCTGTTGTTTGGCCGATGTTTTTTTCTTTTGGTAAACCGCGATTTTCTATATTTTCATCAAATTCAGCGATTATGGTGGTAATCCCATCGTTTTGCCAGTTTTTTGGAAGAGATTTTCCATCCTACCGCTGTATTTGTTTTTTTTTTGCTTTTGTTGAAGGTGTTGTTAATGTCGATGTTGATGTTGACATCACTCTTATATTACAAGCCCAGCTCCACTTATGGATCTATTGAAGATCTTCAAAAATACGAAACTGGAATAATTGGAACGTGATATCATTTTGGTTCTTCCGGTGCTTAAGAATAGTGATGCGAGGACACAGGCGTTCTCACTCTAGCCTCTCACTATCAACTCCGACTCTCACCTCCACGCTGGTGACTGGTGGGTGCTTAGTACCTCGACTGGAGATGGGGTATTAAACCCCTGTGGAAGGTCGTTGGTGGCAGCAAACGAGAGAGGGGGAGGAGTGTCCTCTCACTAAGGCACTCACTTTCAGGCGGCAACGGAGGAATTCCCTAGATGGGGTCAACGATGGCGTCTACAGCTCTAGTTTGATCGAACTGGTATAGTAATTCCTATATGAGCTGCTTCGACATATTTGAACACCAGGTTTATAGGGATTTCCAATACTGAGCCAGGCTGTTGGAAAAGAGTTGGTGGCGGAGGAGCCCTCAATGGGTCAATGGCAGCGCTCATATCCCAAAATTGGCTACTGACATCGGTATTTTTCCGGCCCGCTGTCCTAGGGTCAAAACAAGGGCCTGGCCCTCCAGGTTGGGGGTTGTGCTTTGGGTTAAATACTCATCCGCGGAAAAAAGCTTATGTTACGAAGCAACCAATAGCCTCGGAAAGGACTGATATTATTGTTGACGATCATGCTAAACGAAAAAAGGACAACGACATTCGTATCTGCACCTGGAATGTGAGAATATTAAACAGGAGAGGTGCAGGCGAACAAGAAGTCCAAATCGATACCCACCACCTTTTTATCGATATCAAAGCCGCATACGACAGCATTTATAGAGACGAACTATACAAAGCCATGTCTACTTTTGGTATACCGCCCAAACTCGTCCGTTTGTGTAGGATGACGATGGAGAATTCTCGCTGCACCATCAGGGTCGGAAACGACCTCACCGACACATTCGATACCAAAAAAGGATTTGGGCAAGGCGATGCGCTGTCAAGTGACTTTTTCAATTTGATTCTTGAGAGGATTGTGCAAAACTCCCGAGCCAACACCAGAGGCACAATTTTACATTGCTGACGATATTGACATCATTGGTAGGACTCAACGTGATGTCATAGCCACGTTTGCTAGTATAGAGAAGGAAGCGGCAAAAATTGGTTTGGCAGTAATTGAGGGTAAGACTAAGTATATGCTGTCAACACGAAAGGACACACAAATTTGATGGATTTATTAAGGACCCGGTTCTTCTGAAACAGCTGGTTATTTTTGTCATATCATCACTGTGAAGTGAGGAACATGTTGTGGTCATTCGTAAATTTACCAAAATATTTGCCAAACAATTCATTTGACAAGTAAAACTTGTTTCATATAAAAATGTTGTTCCACTCATTCCCAAAAAATAAAAATTCAGCAAAGTCACCGGAAGAAAATCTCTGAAGGATTGATCCAAGAAATCCTGAAGGCCTGCTCAGAATGCATATCTGTGCTTGTGTCTTGCAAAGTTGCCTATATTCAACTTCAAGCTACATATTTACGAAGATACACATTGTGTTTTGTGTAAGCGCTTACGGGTTGCCCTGTTTTTAACTTTTTACTCAGCTACAAGCAGTTTCAGATACGCATTCTGGGCGGCCCTTTAAGCATAATAAGTATCAAAATGAAAACATTTCATAAAATCGTATCAAGCTTAAGTGTATCAATTTCACTACCAAAGTATCATTGTGGCAACGCTGCTGGCAAGCTAACTAAAAGCCCGTACCCCGGTATTGTCTTTTTGTTGCGAGCTATATGCTTTTGTTGCGCGCACTTCAACATTCAGTTCGTTTGCAATTTTCGTCCGATTCGGTTAGAGTTGTCTTTCTGCACAAAGCACCGCAACTGCTTTTGGTATTTCGAGACGTTTGTAGTGTATTTTGTGAACGATAAGTGTCGACTTTTTTTTCGAAAGTGGGAATTCCAAATAAAAACAAAAAAAATTGTCTTCTGTTTAATGCGAATGCATGAATAAATAAAAATAAATAGATACACAGATAGATTGCATTATTTTTTGTGCATTTTTCGCGTTTTGATTAATGCGTCGGGCGGCTCAACAGGTGCTTTATTTATAGTCTGACCGTTTTCGGGAGGGTGTTTGAAAGGTGATTTTCACGTGATAAATGGTGTTTTAGTGCGTGGTGTGATAGAGTGTAATTAAGAAAGATGTTTTCCCAATTCCAATGCGGGAGTCCTCCAATAAGGTGCTAACAAATCAAAATATCCCATCTTAGAAAGAAGTTAAAACGGACATATCTCCCCCCATCTTAATGCCAACATTTCTGTTTAACACTTAATATCTGCCCTCGAATCACCCTAAACCACGTTAGATATTCAAATTTCCCTCCGGTTGGGCAAGGTTTACAAATTATTCGCGTCGTTCGAAAGAGTGTTCCGAAAGATGTGCTAAATTTGCGACAAAGCATAGAAAATAATTTCAGGTGACGAAAAACCTCGCACATGGTAAATTCCAAGTAAAGAGTTTCTTTGCGGTCATTACGTGCGTGTAATTCCAAATTCGAATATCGTTTATCGGTTCGCAAACCGTTGTGCCGTTGCGCTTGTTGGTGTATCTACGAGTACATATTATCAATGTTAATCGGTTCAAATCGGAAGATATTTTTGCATTATTTTCGCATTTGAATGCTGGGGACATATGCGACAGGACCATCCAATGAATGCAGCCGTTAAGATGGTGAGTTGCTGCCCGTTTTTGACCCGCTTTTGACCTTTAGTTGCAACAAGATCTGCCAACCGATTGTTATGCAATTCAAGACCGTCGGTCGTCTCGGCTGGTTAACAGGTCCTGGACCTGGTCCCTGTCATTATGCAATTCAAGTATGAGTGTTCAGATTTTTGTTGATGTATCATTAATTCGCGTTGTTGTGGTGGTTTCTTCTTGTTGTCGCCTGTAATTGGTTTTCGGTTGTTAATGGGACGTTGTATGATGTTTCTGATGATGTGGGCATTGAATTTCAATGAGACAGGTTATCTGTCGTACGACAGCATGTGTAGTGCAATTGGGTTGTTTATTCATTATTTTTCTTGCACCGGTACCGTGCATGAGATAATAAAGTTCATGGGCTGTAGATGTGGATAAATATGGTGTAGTGGGTATTTATGATCTTTAAAGTTGTTGCAGCAACGTGCTGACAAGATTTTTGCCGCGAGGGAATTGGATATTTTTTTTTGTTGTGCGATTTGGTGTTAAAATTGCGTTTTATGAGGTGGAAATTAAGTGAAGAGATTACTTAAGGTGAGCAGGGGCTATTTATCATATTTATGGGAATATAATCGGGCAATTGGTGAGTGTTTTAAAGACTCCCATTATTTTGGCAAGGTGCAGTTGGTTGATAAGATTTATGGGTATGTAGGTTCCACTTAAATTGGGCATGTTTAATTGAGACGTTTTTTTTAAGCTGTCCAATTGGCAAGTCCGTATTTTTTCGTGGCTTGCAAGTGGATCGAAAATGTGTCCACGGAAAATGAAATACGCTCATATGATGGTACACTATGAATAGAAGTAAGAAACGACATAAAAATTGGTTTTCAAACTTGGAATTCATTAAGTTTCATGGTAGGATGATAAGGAATATGAACTTCTGCTCATATTCTGTTCTGTGCATGACTCCAGTAAAGTGCAAAAATCCCCCTACCCCATTGCCATTTTCAGAAAAAGGTATTTTTTAGTCTCTGTTCATAGCCTTCTTCTGATTCTTTATAATTCAGTCTTTCCGTCTAACAACTGCCATATTTATATGTTTAGCTCTGAAGTGTCTGGGTGGCACTTTTTAGAGCTTTGCGGTCGCATGGCCGACAAATTTAACAACTGATATCCAATAAACTTCCAATAATCTTCCCAGCAATACAATATTCCATGATAGAATCAAACCATTTCTAGAGTCACAACAGTGTCTCGAGAACATTATATGTGGGTTACTTTGAATTTTTCGGTTCATAGGTTATAAGTATCAGATCTTTCATTATTAGAGATTTCACAACAATAATTATCTGGCATCAAAGAACCTTACAGGCCCTCAAATCTAGCGTCTCGTATTATTCAGCCCTATCGGGGTATCCGTCGGAGCAGAAAATGCTCCCATTTTGTACGATTCGGAGGATTTTCACTTCCAGGTATTCTTCCGAAAAGCTGTTCGGAATATTTCTCCGACATTTTGTAACGCATTCGGGCGAACTGCGTTGAAGTGCTTTCAGGGGCATTTTTCGTGAAATTTTTACAACTAATTGAATTTTTTTTCGATTTCCTCCGACACAAATTCTTTGCGGAATTCATTTACGAATTGCAGTGAAGTGAAGCCGTCGTATTTTTTTTCCCATGACACATACCTCGAATGGAATTTGAACGTTCGGCTAAGTATGAGTTGCGGAAAATTATCCGCTCCGACGAATACCTCGATAGGGCCGATTAGCATGTACTTACTGACTTACTTAAGTGGCGCTACAGTCTGGAATGAACCTGGGCCTCAACCAACATGCCTCTCCAATTAGCCCGGTCCTTACCTAACTGCCTCCAGTTGGTTGAGGTCGGTTTCTAATTAAGGCGAGGCCTTCCTCTACTGCGTCCGACGTCTGGCTGGGAATCGAAGACTCTGCGAGCCGGAGCATTGTTTTCCATTCGTTCTACATGTCCTTGCCATCTTAAACGTCCAATGCGGAGTTTTTTGACCAGGGGTATGTCGCTGTGCAACTCGTTTAGTTCGTGGTTGAATCTTGGTCTCAATAGCCCGTCAACGCAAACGGGACCAAAGATTTTTCGAAGAATTTTTCTCTCGAATCGACCAAGATTTCTTCATCCGTTTTTGATAAGGTCCATGCTTCAGCGCCGTAGACCAGGACTGGGATGATCAGGGTCTTATATAGGATCTCCTTTGTAGTTCGAGTGAGGGCTTTACTACTGAACTGCCTTCTTAGGCCGAAGAAACAACGGTTGGCAAGAGTAATTCTTCGTTGAAATTCTGACGTGATGTTGTCAGAGTTAAGAGCCGAAGTAGGTGTCAATATCGACGGCGTATGCTAGTAGTTGCACCGATTTTTGGAAAAAAGTGCCTCTGGTGTTGGCTCGGGAGTTTTGCACAATCCTTTCAAGAATCAAATTGAAGAAGTCACATGTCACCGCATCGCTTTGCCTATCGAATGCTTTTTGGTATCGAATGTGTCGGTGAGGTCATTTCCGACCCTGATGGAGCAGCAAGAATTCTACATTGTCGTCCTACACAAACGGCCGAGTTTGGGCGGTATACCAAAAACTAGACATGGCTCTGTAAAGTTCGTCTCTATAAATGCTGTCGAATGCGGCTTTGAAATCGATAAATATAGGTGGTGGTTGCACTTCTTAGGTTTTTTTCAGGATCTGCCGAAGAGTGAAAATTTGATCGGTTGTGAATTTTCCTGACCTAAAATCACACTGATAAGGGCAGATCAGGTTGTTGGTAAACGGTTTCAGGCGTTCACATATTACGGCAGATAGGATCGAAGGCGATGTTGAGGACACTTATGCCTCTGTAGTTGGCGCGGTTCAGAGGGTCTCCTTTTTTGTGGATCGGTTCCATTCTCCAGCATACTTTCATCCGACCAGATTTGGCTTATGAGTTGGTGGATGGTACTTACCAAGTCATCTCCGCCGGCTTTATAAAGCCCAGCGGGAAGGCCGTCATTTCTGGCAGTCTTATTAAGCTTGAGTTTAGAAATTGCTATCCTCACTTCATTAGGTCGGATGATTGGCAGTTTTCGCTGTCGTTGCCAATATTGAATGGTTCGTTAAGCCTGACAGAGGAATGTTGTGGTTCTTCCATATCCTCCTTATTTGCATGTGCGAAATGTTATTTATGCAAATTTGTGAGGCATCTCATGAATGCTTTATGTTTGATGGTGAAAAAATCAGGAGTTGTCACTTTTGAACCAGGAAACTATGGCGATTAGTAGCCCAGCGCAATATTTATTAAGCTTCGCACACTCTTGACTTCATTTCTCAATTTTCTCCCTCGGATTGATATATCAAATCGATGGTTTGGTAGTAGGTATCAATTTCGACTTCTTGTAACTTTTTTAAGGATCTGCCAAAGTGTGAAGATTTTATCTTTTAGGTCGTTGTGTACTTGCATTGAACACATTCATGAGGGAGTTTTACACCACTGGATGTTTGTCAGACTTTAGCACGAACGACGGATTTAACCTTCAGATCAAATGGTATTTGTCTAGCCTCCCTTTATATTCAATTTTAGCCGTTTCTTGTTTTTTTTTTTTTAAATCACAGTCCAAGTTCCATTTGCGTTAATGCTCGCATTGGCTCTGACCGACCGCATAAGCGGCCACACATTCCCCCTTTATCTGCTTCAACTTTAACCAAGACATCTTTTCAATTCGTCGCAGTTTTCAGGGTGACATAACCTATCACCCGACAAGCTTCACAGTCGGTTGTGAAAACAATTCTTTCAACTCTGAAGCTTACCCCAAGTATGAAACTAATTCACTAAACGGCACCAATATATCCCCCCCCCCCCCCCCCCCCCACAAACCATCAAAGTTAAAGCAAACTTTCCACATAAGTGGTCCGTCACCGTATTGTTTACTTTTGCGAACTTTTCAAATAGTTTGCATTTTATTGGAAAACTTCTTCACTTGCGCCATTCGAATTCCATCTTCCATTCCAGAGATTCCCCCTTCGTCACTCCATCTGATTGCACCGCAGATATCATGTCATTCAACCGTAAGTGTGATGCGCATATGAAAAGTTTCCCCTTTCAATGTAGACGTCCTTAATCGTGCCTGATCTGCTAATTGAATCAGATATTCCTGAAATTATCTCGAGTATTTTTTCAAACTCCCTTAACTCCCTTAAACTAAAGTCGATTTCAGTTTGTTTGATGAAAATTCATGAAAAAAAAGTTTGCAAACTAAATAAAAAGTGGAACACGTCGAAAAGTGTGAGCTGGTATTCGGTTTTGCTTTCAAAACAAAAAGTTACACGGGTCCCGTATTAGACTTGACAAATAAAAATTTTAAACAGATGACGACGTTATTTCACATAGATTTGCGAAAAAAAAAACATCGCATAGGTGGAATTCGAAACGAGATACTTTGATCTGTCAATTTGCACATGTGTGGGTCCATGGGGGCTTGCAGCTTAATTACCGTCTCGTGCCATATGGACAACACGTCTCTGGGCCCATTGAAGCCGGTGTTTTGTAGGCATGACTGTCATCCATTTAGCGATAAGCAGACTATCGTTGTTTGCAATTAACGTGTTAGTTAGCACCGGTCGGAGCGTCGACGACAGCGAATGCGTAGATATATAGATACTTGCATATATTTGCAGAAGGAGCAGAAAGAACCTGAATACATATTTAATTTGTTTCACTATCGCACGCTGGGTATAAGGTTAGACTTGGTAGGCCCGCACATATAAACTTTCGGGGGAGTAATGCCACAGTCTGCATGATTTGTAAGTTTTTTTCTTTCATTTTTTTCTGTAGAGTCACCTCGTTTATCGGGTTTATGGGTTTTCTATCCATTGGCAGGCCTAATGAATGCAAAAATGAAGGAACGAGGGGTATACGACGCATTAGATAGTCCACTGAAGGGAACTTTCGACATAGAGAAACTTAGGGTTGGAATTTTGGGTTGATTTAGAAAGATTTAGTGTGTATCTTTTAATGGCGCTTTTAGATTGATTATTTCAAGGCACATTACTTTCGACAAAGGAGGTCAAAGGAGCGTCATTTTTCTCTTTTAACTGAATCGAAAGATAATCCGCTGTGATGAATGTTGGTTCAAAAACAAAGGCAGACGAAGTTTGTCAGATTCTTGTAAATTTTGTTGTATTATCTTGCCTTCAATATCTGTTCATAAGAATGAGACAAGATGATGACAGAACATGATAGATGGAGTGAATTTATTGACAAGATAGTATGAAAACTTTTGTTTTTGAGGTTCTGGAGATTGTGAACAAAGTTTAGATTGCCGTTTTGGATAGATTGTCTGCACTTTGTTAAATATTTTCAAGTCTTATCATTAAATGCGCTGCAGAGATGTATTTGTAATGGTCCATTGCGTGGCACGTCGTAATCATCACTTTGGGCTCTCCCTCGAGAACGTCCGGTATTGCGAAGTGTCTCGCTGCGTTTGTTGTGATGGCTATTAGCCTTTCGTCACTTTCCGACATTGCCTTAGCTATCATGGCTAAGCCAGTAGGCGTTACGGACACTCCTGTAAAATCAGCCGGTTTCGACAACTGCCCTGATGATTTACATTGTTTCCTTACATTGTCTCCTGCCACTCAAGCTGATCTTTCTTTAGTTTTGGGAGAAATTCACTACGGAACAATAATAGGGTCGCCATCTAAAATGGCCGGTCTTACCTATGGGTTGTTGGTGTTTGATTTTCACTTTCGCTAGTTTACAGTGGACGAGGCAGACCTAGAGAAGCGAACGAGTTCGCGAGCTTAAGATATTGTTGCCTACGCCTTTTTTCAGGGGCGACTTTAATTTTCATCACTCGTCTCGCGTTATGCCTACTATTGCCCCTAAGACCCGATGCTAGAGAAATAGAATCTGCTTCCCCCTGAATTAAGGAATCCTTGGTCGTATTTGGAAAAAAAATTCTTCGAAAAATCTTCGGTCCCGTTTACCTTGACGGGCTATAGAGATGAAGATTCAATCACGAACCATACGAGCTGTACAGTGACATACCCCTAGTAAAAGTGGAGATTGGCTAGGACATGAAGAGCGAATGGACCCCAATACTCCGGCTCGCAGAGTCTTCGGTTCCCAGCCAGACGTCGAACACAGTAGAGGAAGACTTCGCATGAAGTGACGCGCACAAGTAGAAACCGACCTCAACCAACTTGAAGTGCACAAATGGAGTCAGTTAGCTAAGGACCGGGCGGAGAGGCATGTTGGTTGAAGTCCAGGTTCCTTACGGCCAGTAAGTAAGTTCCCCCTGGACATTCTTGTCGTCGTGATAAGGCATGTCTCCGCGATTGTGGTTGATGAGTCGTCAGTGGCTGGTGATAGGTTCAGGTCAAGATCCATTACCAATGTCACAACCAATGCCAGTTTTTCCGCAAGGTATTGCTCTCTTGGGTTACCAGATGACGTTGGTTTAGATTCCACGGTTCATAGTGGGATCCCTTGGAGGATGACCAGAGCAGAGCTGTTATCCAGGTAGGTAGGTAGGTAGATGTGGCGGTTCAGCATGAACCTAAGTAGCACGTATGTGTCTTTTTGTTACCACGATTCGAGTGACCTTTATTGTGGATGTGATACAGGCGGTCTCTAGATCCAGCCTGTGAGGCTCTTATCCAAGTCCTACCGTTTTTTTTGCACACTTTGTCTGACACCGAAAAGTAACAAGACTTTCAAGATTGATCGCTGTAAGATCCATACAGGACCTAAGACCTAGGTTATTTTTTATTTGCTTGTGGGAAGTAATATCTATGGGACAACAAATGGGGTTACTCTCGGATGTTTGTCATACTTTTGCAAGAGGTGGGGCAGTTAACAAACTCAAGGTGATGTTACTTTCGGAATATGCATTAGAAACCCCTTGCTTCTTCTGCTTCACCCTTGAATAACAATGCGAAATCGGACATGAACTTGAACATGCCCAGTAAAATGCAGAAAAAATGTTCAAAAGGTTTAAAAACTTAGTTTTTAGCGGACAGCTAGGATTTGTACCTCCCTTTTATCAGACCTCTCCTCTATTCTTAATTCATCAGTGTGACCAAAAACATACAAACAAAAATAACAATATAACTCACGCCTTAAAGTTAAGCAACCCATTTCAAGCCTCACCCAAAAACAACTTGCATTCCAAACTTTAGATATCCCATGGAGTTTGTCCAGCTACCTCGTATATGACATCACTTCAGCATCAAAGCTTTCGTTGCGTGTTGTAATCATGTGTACCTATACCTACCTCTCTATATCAGTACCCTCATCTCATTGTCATATAGATACTCCAAACAAACTCGATCTTCCCTCCCCCCGCCATTCACTCCTCACATCGTTTAAAGTCATAAATATTCGCGACACATCGTTCTGGGTAAACATCTTGGCCAGTCTGTTCCATTCAGTAGCATAAGCATCACACTGGTCCCACCCCTTCTTACTATCATCCACATCTGTGTCCACTCCACATGCAAAATGATTAAGAGAGATGGTGTCAAGGCCGACACACACCAAATGTAAGCTACGTTTATAGAATATAGATCAGCAGCACACTTGGCAGTTGACACTTGTGCAAGTGCACGAGACAAGGGAAAGTCCTGCCAAAGCGATGCTGCATCATGGTGCAACGGACGCATAAAAATGAGAAATCATCACAAAATCAAACGAAATTGCGATCCAAATGAGTGAATGAACATTCCATGTGCGTGATTGGCAGTCAATCGATTTGATTTTCGATTATACGAGGGGGTGGTAATATTATGGGGGGAAGTAGTGGGGCACTGGTGGCCTAATTCCCTCGTTCATTGTGCGACTCTAATCAGTGAGTCAGTTGTTGTTGATTTTCAGTTTGATTCATGGACGCGCCGAGAAAGATAGTCGTATCTAATTTAAATAAATTTCTTGGGAAAACTTTACAGCTACACCGAACGATACAGAGAGGTATGGAATCCGGTGCCACAATTTATGAACTTTGACATTCTTTCTCCAAGAGAGATGTGCGCTCAGAAGGAATGTTTGTGATCCTTCTGGCAGAAGGATGTTTACATAGTGGAACAGAGGATGCAGCTATGAATGGAAGTATCTGCAATTGCAGTTTTGAGATGAGTGTGTGGTGACATCTCTGACTGGCATTGTGTTGGTAGACATTTAATGGGAGGAGTCTGTTTATGAAAGGACACTCGAGTTTGTATAGGGATTTGTTTGGTCGATTTGAAAGCTCGAGTGAAGAAGATGTGGTAAGGTTGCCTAATTGACTAGCATTAAGCAGTTTATTGTGTATTTAAATCCGAAGCTCCTGAAATGGATAGAGCCCTTCTGAAAACCCTTGTAAATGAGAGTTTATTGACAGGTTTATGAAGACATTTGTTGCGGGATTAAATTTATTTTTTCAATTCGATAATTGTGAGAACATGCCCAATGCCCATGTTGTTCAAAACTGATTGGCAGATCTAACATATCCTTAATAGTGTCCAAATACACTTTCAGAAATGATGTTACTGTATCATTTCTTACTTATGTGGATTTTTTTTTCCAATATGCCTCTCCAGTTAGCTCGGCCCTTCGCAAATTGCCTCCAGTTGCGTACTTTAGGTTCAGATCGATTTCTACTTATATGCGCCTTAAGTCAAGGGGTTTATCTACTGAATCTACAGTCTAGGATGGAATCAAATACTCTGCGGCCCGTATTGTCTATTTTCTGCACATGTCCCAGCCATCTTAAACGCCCAATGCGTAGTTTTTTTTTACCAGGTCGCTGTATAGCTCGTCAGGTTCTTGGTTAGATGTTCAACTTCATAGAGCGTTGGATTTTCGATTTAACTATCGACCTTGCTACAGCGCGAGCGCCGTGAAATTGGACTTTGATGGTCAGGGTTTAATATAGGATTTCCTAAGTAGGAGTGAGTTTATACTAAATTGCATTGGCTAGAACAATTCTTTTTTTATTTGTTTTTTTTTTAACACTATCAGATCTGTGTCGTAGCGAGCTTTATACAAGCAGCATCTACGAGCAGAGATTTGCCACAGCATAAAATATGCATCCACAGGCTCATCATATAGTGCATTTGTTAGTGGGACATAACAGAACATAGAAGTAATTATGTTTAACATCACTAAAAAAATCAGTAAACGAAAAAATTACAATTTAGCTATAAATATTATTAACAAAACAAAATTGTAGATACACTTCAACCGACTATAGGATGCAATTGCGCAGGGTATTTTTTAAACTACTTTTACTTACATGCAGTTCAACTACATCGCTATTTTTGTTGCAAACTCTACTCATGCGACTTATAGCCTCATGCATACCATAGTTGTAACGGGTGATTTTTTAAGAGGTTTAGAACTTTTTTTAAAAAAAAAAACACAAAAAATGAATGAAATATTTATTTGAATCGATAGTTTGAACCTTGCAATTTAATGTTTAAAGATAATTTCATGCAAATGTTGACCGCGGCTGCGTCTCAGGTAGCCCATCCGCTGAGTCCAATTTTGGCATACTCTTTCACACATATCGGCCGGTATCTCACGAATGAATGCATGGATGTTGGCTTCCAGTGCGTCAATCGAAGCGCGCTTGTCCCTATAGACATTAGCCTTGACATACCCCCACAAAAAATAATCTAATGGTGTCAAATCGCACGATCTAGGCGGCCAATTGACCGGCCCGAAACGTGAAATTAACTGTTCACCAAACTCGCCTCGCAATTGCGCCATTGTTTCGCGTGCTGTGTGGCATGTGGCACCGTCTTGTTGAAACCACATATCATGCAAGTCAAGAACTTCCATTTCGGGCAAAAAAAAGTTTGTTATCATCGCTCGGTAGCGTTCACCATTGACAGTAACGCTGCGATTCGCATCATCTTTGAAGAAATATGGCCCAATAATGCCGCCGGCCCATAAACCGCACCAAACAGTGGCTTTTTCGGGATGCATTGGTAGCTGTTGCAATGCTTCTGGCTGATCTTCACTCCAAATGCGGCAATTTTGCTTATTTACGTACCCATTCAACCAAAAATGAGCCTCATCGCTGAACACAATTTTTCGATAAAAAAGCGGATCCTCGGCCAGCATTCCAAGAGCCCATTCACCAAAAATTCGGCGTTGTGGTAGGTCGGCTGGCTTTAGTTCTTGCACCAGCTGTATCTTAAAAGGCTTTACGCCCAAATCCTTCCGCAAAATTTTCCACGTAGTGCTGTAACAAAGGCCTAACTGCTGGGAACGGCGCCGAATCGACATTTCGCGGTCTTCTGTCACACTAGCTGATACGGCCGCAATATTTTCTTCACTACGCACAGTACGTAAACGTGTTGGTGGTTTAATGTCCAACAAAGTAAATTTGGTGCGAAATTTGGTCACAATCTTCCGAATAGACTGCTCAGAAGGTCGAGAATGCCGATCATAAAATGGAAGCAGCGCGCGATGAACATTTCGAACCGAGCACGAATTTTGATAGTAAAATTCAATAATTTGCAAGCGTTGTTCATTTGTAAGACGATCCATGGTTAAATTGCAAACCAAACTGAAGCTGTTTGACAGTGACACAAGGTACTAAACACACGTCAGCTGTCAAAACCAGTGTTGCCAAAACCAAACCAGCTAAAAAATCACCCGTTATAAAATTGGTCCTAAATGACTTCCTTGAGGTACCTACTCCAGATCGAGCAACAAAAGGGTTGGACTCGGAACCTCTAAATTTTACTTGGTAAGTTCTCAATGAGAGTTTTATTTATTTATGAATCCTGGAGGGAATCCATACACCTTAAGTTTAAAAATTATGATGTTATGTGATCACTGGCCAAAGGCTTTGGAGAAGTCAGTGTATATACAATCAACTTCTTTTTTATTTACCAAACTATTGGAAGACCAATTTATCACAAATAATATGTTCGAATAATTTAGAAATGCAAAGTTTTGAGATAGGTTTATAAATAGAAATATCTCCACGTTCACCTTTTTTAAAAAATAGGTGTAATAAATGCGTTTTTCCATTGAGTTGGGGATACTCCTGTAGCAAGGGAGCTTTCAAAGATATACTTAAGGTATGGCAAAAGAGCTTCTTTGCATTGCTTTGTGACTTCTGGTGGGATACCATCGGGTCCCGCAGAATAGTGATTATTTAATAAAGAGATATATTTAAGTAGTGTCTCATCGTCAAATATAACGTTGCTGAAACTAACTTGAGGACAGTCATTGAGATAATTGCAATAATGTTCGTCTAAGACAAAAGGGGTATCAATAAATGATTAACTGAAATTCTCTGCGAATAAGTTAGATAAAATTAGAGAGTTCGATGTTTTGGAATTATTATAAGAGAAGTTGGCTGGATATTCATCCGTTTTTCTCTTCGAAGTGACAATGCCCCAAAAGCGTTTAGGGTCATTTTTAAGAGCGTTCTCCATCTTGACTATACAGCCATTATACAAGGTGGCGCAAAAATAACCTTCCGATGTTTTTTGGCTGTTATTTAAAAAAAAAAAGAAAAACTTTGATTCTTCTTGTGGATTATTTTTATTTGGTCTTTTTTTTACATCAAGTCGAGAATATGATGTCATGTAAATGGCCGCCGCCACAGTTGATTGTCATTTGAGCCCTTTTTATGGCATTTTCCATCACTTTGGCCAAAACTTCCGGCGATAGGTCCTCACATTCTTGACGGATATTGTCTTTAAGAGCTGCAAGAGTCTGAGGCTTGTTGACATAAACCCGCGACTTCAAAAAGCCCCACAAAGAGAAGTCTGGAGCGGTCAAATCAGGCGATCTTGCTGGCCAGTGCAAATCGCCAAAACGGGAGATTAGGCGCCCGGGAAATGCATCCTTCAGCATATCGGTTGTGGCACGTGCACTGGTTGCCGTTGCACCGTCCTGTTGGAACCACATGTATTCCAATCCCAATTCATCAAGTTGCGGCAAAAAGAACTCATTGATCATTGCTCTGTAGCGCTCACCATTCACAGTAACCGTTTGGCCCGCGACGTCTTCGAAGAAAAAAGGTCCGATGACTCCTCCAGCGAAAACAGCACACCATACAGTGACTTTGAGCGGGTGTAATGGCTCTTCGTGGGTTACACGCGGATTTTCAGTGCCCCAGAAGCGTAAATTTTGCTTATTTACGTACCCGCTAAGATGGAAATGGGCCTCATCTCACTCATGATTATTTTTGATGAAAAATCATCTTCCTCTTGGTGGTGATTAAGGATGGCTTGAGCGTATGTTAGACGCGATTGGCGGTCAGCAGCTAACAGCTGATGCACGGTACGGAAACATCTTCAAATCTAGTACCAAAATTCGCTGTAAAGACCGTCGACTGATACCCATTTGCGTGGCACGTCGTCTGGTCGATGTCGACGGCGCTTCCATGACATCTTCGGCTACAGCAGCAATATTCTCTGCACAACGGCTACTCCGGGGTCTGCCACGCCTGGCAGCATCTCGTGTTGTGCCAGTCTCTTCGAGGCGAGCGGCTAAACGTCGCAGTGTTTCACCAGTAGGCGTTGGACGGCTAGGAAATCTGCGACGAAATTCACGTTGTGCCAAAGTCACCGACCGATTATTGCTCAAATAAATAGTCACCAATATTCCGCGTTCTGGAGCAGTGAAGCGTAACATTGTTCATTAATGTGTATTTCGCATGTGTTTACTACACAAATGTCAAAACAGAACTGACATTAGGGGCCAATCGCAAAATGTATAGCATTTTCTGATAGGAGGATTACTTTTGCGCCACCTTGTATAAACTACTTGACATCGTAGAGAATTCATTAAAATAATTCAGGAACTTATCAAAGTCGTAATGATTTTGGCTTTTCACAAAATTATTCCAGGCCCAGTTACGTCTATTTCGACGAGATTTAATCTCTCATGTACCAAGGATGCTGGGTTTGAGCATTTTTAGAATATTTGACTGGAATTGTTCTATCCATGCAATATTTTATTAGAAAATTGATTTTTTTTAACAGCTTCTTCCAGGTTGGAGAAGCTGTCAATATTCATATTCGAAAGAATAATTTCTTCGGATAGCCTTTGAAAGTTCGCTTTCCGAAAGTCAAAAGAGTACGAACGATCATTATACGAGTCAGCATTTTCGTACAGATGTCCGCCTATGTCAATGAAAATATCCAATGAAGGGTAATACTGCAGTACTAACAGAGTCAGAAGAAAAAACTAAATCGATAATTCGATTATTATGATTTGCTTCTTTGCTGTAAGTCAAATGATAAAAGTTTGTCAAGTAATAGTAGCTCTTGTTGTGCAGAGACTTCAGATGGTATAAAATGAGGTTCTCCCTCAGAAGGCAACAAAATAGTACTGTCACAACAAGATAAGTCAAAGATATATTCTAGAGCCTTTGATAACTCAGAATACAGAGTGCAAAGACGATATGAAGGAATATACGCATTTGCAACATAAAGATATTTTTTTTTTCAAGAGTAGTTTCTGACGAGATTTCGTTTTAAATTTAAAAGCGGATCCGAGGTAGAAAACCCCACTTATTATCCCCTCAATGTTAAGGTATTGAATCGTTCCTCCCTATAAGTGCTATCTTACGTGGACTTAAAATCGAAAAATAGATGGGGGCAACTCCAGCACAGGCACATTTTGGTTACGCTCTTTTACCATGAGTGGAGTGTGAATTTGGACGTTTTCATGTTAGAAAGTCAATGACACGGGTCCAAACATGTTGTTTCTAGTAACGCCCCTATAATGATTCCCATTCATTCTTGATGATTGGAGTTGCAACTCACATTGGCCATAGTAATAGATCGCGCTCCACACCATTACACCCCCCTTACGGCTATGGTGATGTCTCGTCAAATAGTGTTTTTCTTTGCATAAGTCATGAAAATAGTAAGTGTAACCATCAGGGCCATCTAAATCAAATCGATTTTCGTCCGAAAAAACGATGCAATGCCACATGCTATTCCGAGCAAAAAGCAGGCGAGCCTCCTAACGAGCATGGGTAGGTGGGGGTTTTCGCTTCAAATTCAATCGTTTCAGGTGTACAGCTCTCCGTAATACTCGTCTAACCTTGCCAACATTCGCAGTGATTCCCAAATTTTATCGGATTTGTGATGCAGAGCAGTCGCTTTAGTTCCGCCCTTTCATGTTGTTCCCATAGTTTTATTTATAGAAAGTTCCAAACCACCGATTTTATTTTTCCAATTTTTTTGGCAATAGCCCTATCACACTCTTGCGAGTATTTTGCCTCTCTCTTCTGCTGTCAAACCTTTATCCGATCCATTTCATTCAAAAAAGATTAAAATTTGATTTGATCCACCATAAGCCGTTGCCATTTGCCTTATTCAAAATGCTGCAAGAAAAAACTAATCTTTTGCATGGTCAAATCAAAATTAAGACAGCACATAACGCTAAAATTGTTTGGATTTCTTTATTTTTATAAAAGTTGTCTAATGGGCCGGGATTTGAAGATCCTCTTAGCTAGAACATTATTGCTCATTCGCTCAATGTGCCCGGTCCAATGTAGTCGATGTGTTTTGTGTTTTGAGTTTTTGGACTACATCCACTTCTTGGTACAGCTTATAAAGTTCGCGGTTGTATTCGTCCTCCTCGTGCACAGGACCAAAAATCCGCCAGCACTCGGCGAAATAAAGCAGAACAGGCAGGATAAGGGTTTTTTAGAGCACACATTTCGTCCTTCGAGTTAGGAGTTTTGGACCAAGTTTTTTCGCCAAGCCGCCAACGGTTTCCTAGAGTAACCGTTTGCCGGATCTCCACTAGGGTGGAGTCTGTGTTTACTCCGATGTAGGTGAACTCCTTAACTACCTCGAAATTGCTGCTATCAATAGCGACGTTTTGTCCTAGGCGGTGGACAGATGCTTTTTTGTTTGTTGATATCATGTGTTTGGTCTTGTCTCATTCACTTCAAGGACAGCGGATTTCGCCTGTCCTTCAATCGCCGTGAACCTGGAATGGGAGAGAATTTTATGTTTTTCGCAACTAATAGAGCCGCCCTTGGTCTAAAATTTCCTCTGGCGAAGATAAGCTCTCTGGTTTTGCTGTGTAAACCAAATATCTTACCATCTGTTGCCCATGGCTCCTGGATTAAATCTAGAACGATGTTCCCTTCGGCACTTCTTTGGTTATAGGTGTCCGAGGCACCTATAGCGCGGTGCAGGTTGGCTTGCAGCACGTTTAGTAGGGTGGTCATCGCTTCCTGCCGTGCTCAGGGTTTCGTACCCAATAAGGCTTGTTATCGCCTCTTCTGCGTACGATGCCCTGTTGGGAGAGACCTTCGTGTCTATCTCTCGGACCTTTGTTTCGCTGTCCGTTTTTTGTCTATCTCGTGCCCGTTCCGCAGCTAGCTTCGGTCTAAACCGTTGCTGACTGATGGTTTCGTTGCTCGTACTAGGGCGTTTGAAGCTACTCTCGTCGGCAGTTTGTCATTTTTCATTTTGTCGCTATCGGCGGCAGTACTAATAGTAGCCATTGGTTGCGACGTGCTAGCGCTTGTTATTTGTGACGACGTGCTCATTGTAGCAGTGTCACTATTTTTTTTTGAGTCTGAATTGCAGACTTGTCGGATCCCTTGAGGATTATCTTGATTTTTCCAAATCGATAAGAGACCATCTGAGCTCCGCAAGCCTACTAATCGTACTCTCGTTTATCGCAAATACCATGTGGGTGACGTCTTTACGTCCGATCTTTGCAGAACTCTCCACGTTCTCGTATTCAGGTCTTTGTTTTGACCGTCTAGTATTGCCGGTATCCTCTCATTCGTGACTCCGGTACTCTGCGGGAAGAAAGCTCTGACAGCATCTGGTTTCGGAAAGTCTTCCTCTCCCACAAGCATTACTTCCAAGTCGCATTTCTCCTTCAGTTTGAGGAAGTTGGTTTTCATCCACTCTGAAGTGGTGATGTCCGCACATACTAACATGAGCCACCCGGCTTTGAAAGTTGTTCCGCGGAAAGCTAGCTTTGCATCCCCATCGCGCAGTTCGATCGTGATGTCCATAATCCTCTCTTGTATCTGAACCGTTTGTTCGATTTGATATCGACTGGTACCACAAACTCGCTTTATCTCTATAAGAAGTTTTGTCGGAGGTTGTTTTTCCAGTGCGAGCTCGTTTCGCTTCGGACTGAGGTGATGTGCTGTCCTCAGATCTCATCCTTTTTATTTCCGGGCATTTTGCATCATCTTTTGTTTTTGCAATGATGCGGGCTTGCTCTATGCTACTACCCTGTTTCAGGGCTCTATTGAAACGGCGCAGTTCCGCTGGCGTGAATTTGATGCGCTTGGAGTCGGTCTGAGCCGATTTTCCAGAGGACCCCGGTGCGTCTGTGTATTCCGGATGCAATTCATCCGAAAGTACACTAATACTGTAAACAGTTTCTGATTTCGAGGCTGAGTCGCTTAGATGAGAGGATTTCTCTTCTAGGCTCATCATCTCGAAATCGCTTATTTGTGACCCTTCCCGATTGGTAGGTGTCATGTCGGTATCGACAGGGTGTTCTAAAACATCCCTATTTGATGATGCATTTGTAGATGCATCATTCTCTAAGTTTATATTTTTTGGGTTTTCAATTGTTCCCACGAGTAGGCTAGATTCATTGGTCACCCGTGGTCTACCCGTCTAACCACAGGAAGGCTCTCTCGAGATCGGAGGTCGCGCGGTATCCGAAATTCGCAACTAGCGGCTTAAAACTCCCTTTTTAGCCATGTATCCTTCGGCGTTTGCTGTTCCACCTTAGATTTGGGTTTATGGGTTTTCTTCTAGGATTTGCCTCAGTGTGAAAATTTGGACTATAGTCGATCTTCCTGGCCGGAAGCCACACTGGTACGTGCCGATCAGTGTATTGCAGAACGGTTTTAGACGTTCACACAGTATGTTGGATAGGATCTTGTATGCAACGTTAAGCAGGGATATGCCTCGATAGTTCTGGCAAGACATAGGATCGCCTTGTTGTTGTTTTAGCTTTTATATAGCTAGGCCAACTTCTCCTATACTAGGTGGTAAAACTAGTTCTACATTGACTTGACGTGGATTCTCTTCTTGCCCTATCACTCTCTCTACATGATGCCCATTAAGCAGCTGCTGGAAATGCTGCTTAAACAAATCTACTAGTCCCTGTGCTTAGGTTTCCTTCGCTGTCTCGAAGAGCCTGCGTTCCGGTTTTGAAGCCAGCAGCCAGTTGCTTGGCCTTTTTATAAAACCTCCGGATGTTGTTACGATCGCGCGACTCTTCGATCACTTTTCCAACACCCTGGCTCAGTATTGGAAATCCCTATAGAGCTGGTGTTGAAATATGTTGAAACAGGAGTTGATAGTAAGTTTTCCTAGAGTGAGAACGCTTGTATTATCATGTTATCACATCACTACCCTGAGACACCGGCGCCTCAAAACATAAGAATTTGTAAAAGTCGAATCTTCGGATTTTTGCGGCATCACAATACTTATTGATATTGGGGAAGTAAAAAACAGAACTTCTCTTTAAAATGTATGTTCTGGAAATCCTACCCTACAGAAATGTCTGTAAATCCATTCCTTCAAAGGGACATGTTTTGTGATCATGTCGCTTCCCTCTTATTCGGCCCTATCGAATCGTACAAAATCGGAGAATTTTCCGCTCCGACGGATACCTCGATAGGACTGATTATCATTGGTTTTCGATTTGTGCTTATAACATCAGCAATGTATCGTACCCCCTGTGTTTAAAAAACAACTTAAAATTTCATTTTAAAAATGTCAAAGTCCCCAAAAGGACACCCATAAAGTAAAGTGAAACCAAAAGCCATCACAATAAAAAAAGGATATCAAATGTCATCGTCCAAATTACACTGAATGAAAATTTTCTTAACGTTGATGATCCTAAATCCCAAATCCCATCTAGGTATAAGCATTATTATTTTTTTTAAATGTCCTTTACCTACACCGCCATAAAACATAATATCATTCACCATAAAAAAAACTGGAGTAGTTCACAGGAGTCGTGTCAGGACACCTATAAATTTACACCCCAAACTTTATTACAATCACCATCTCTAGCAAATTCATTTTGTGCCATCCCACCGACCTCGATCATACCTTACCACAAGGAGCCATCTCCTTGATGACATAATTCTACAGTGTTGCTTGTCGCAACCTCAAAGATAATAAATCCTCCAGTCATCTGGCATCGGAATAGATAAAGATACTTTGGTGTTAATTGAATTAATCCAAAAAAAAAAATAAAATAAAATAAAACAAAACTACAACAGAGGCAACCTATAGCACAAGGATGGCACAAAACGAAAAGGAAAAACAGAAAATCTGATGGAACCTATAGACCCATAGTAGCTTTTGTGAAACAAACCTCTCTGCGGGTATGAGAGTCACAGCGCAATTACCTCACGCTCCAATTACCAGCGAACTTGTTTCCCAAAGTTGTTAACGATTGCAGTTGTAACTTTTAGCTCACAGTCAGGTGGAGGAGGACTGACTTCAAGTTGAAGAGATGAGGCACTTCAAGTGGGATGGCTTCTCTTTGGGTGATGTCACATGCATGGAAAAGGTGTCAATTTATTGGCCCATTTTGGATTCTTTATCGAGCTTGTTAACTCACGGACAGGTGGGTGCGGGACAATTCTGACATAACTCTACCTCAATACAATTCCATCGTAATAAAAAAAAACACATTCATGTTTTTTTTTAATTTCGATTGCATGTGCATCCGGAGAAAATAATCATGAGCACATGTTGTGCGTTTTGTTGTCATATCAAAACCATAACCTCCAATCAATCAAAAACAACCATAAACACAAAACGTTTCCATGAGCTGTCTGTAATCCTTCTATGTGGTGAAATAACAATTAAAACAATTGCAGTACAATTATTGTTTTGAAATTCATGTCAATGGATTGGACTGAGTCAACACGCCGACATTTGTCGGTTTCCTCTGGTTGTGAGCAAGTAGCATGAAAACTTCGACAAATTTACATGCAACGTCGCGTCGTTGCTGTCGGCGCTCGAGTAGGTACAGCGCGCACTAAAGGTGACGAATGGGCGTGAATTGCTCACGGGTTATAATAAAAGCTTTGTCGAGTTGTCAGAGGAAATGCAAATGTCCAATAATAACACTCATTTGGCAGGAGCATTGAGATTGTTAAGAATGTTGCAGTGAATTAGGTTTCTGCATGAGAAATACCTTTGGAAATTCATTCAATAGTCATGCAAGGGGGAAATGTGACATGTTGTATAAATTTCGTAAATTTATACAAGATTCAAATAACTGAAGACCTTCGAAAAGCATCTACAGTCCGGAATGAACCTGGGGCTCAACCAAAATGCCTCCATAATTAACCCGGTCCAGTTGCGCATTCTAAGTTGGTTGAGGTCGGTTTTTTACTTGTGTGCGCCACTTAAGGCGAGGTTTTCCTTTACTGTGTCCGACGTCGGGCTGGAAATTGAAAAATCTGCGATCAGGAGTATTGGTTTCCATTCTCTTTACATGTCCTTACCATCTTAGACGTCCAATGCGGATTTTTTTGACACGGGCTATGTCGCTGTACAGCTCGTTTAGGTAAAACCGAGGTAGATAAAGTCTCGTACTACCTCAAAGTTATATCTGTCAATGGTGACGTTCTGTTGTGTTGTTGTCGATGTTGTGTGTCCTTTCGTGTTGACAGCTATACTTAGTCTTACCCTCATTTACTGCTAAACCCATTTTTGCCGCTTCCTTCTCTATTCTAGCAAAGGTGGCTATGACATCACGTTGAGTCATACAAATGATGTCAATATCGTCGGCGTATGCTAGTAAAGGGTGATCCATTTCGAGATTCCCTACTTTTTTAAAGAAAAAAACACAGAAAATTCAAATTTAATGGAGAATGTTTTTTATCATTTGAAAGAACATTCTTTGGCATTTATTTTTTGAAGATTATGTCTATCAAATGTTGGCCGTTGCTACGTCGCAGATGGTCCATCCGTTGAGTCCAATTTTCGATCACTCGTTCGAGCATTTCGACTGATAACTGGCGAATGACACGCGTGATGTTTTCCTCCAAGGCCTGAATCGAAGCGGGTTTGTCGGCATAAGCTTTTGACTTTACATATCCCCACAGGAAAAAGTCTAACGGTGTGATATCACACGATCTTGGTGGCCAATCGACCGGCCCAAAACGTGAAATTATGTGCTCACCGAAATGTTCTCTCAATAAGTCCATTGATTGATGCGATGCGTGGGAAGTGGCGCCGTCTTGCTTCAATTTATGGCATCAAATAGTCGGTTATCATGGTCCGAGTTGCTGCGAACGGCGCCGAATCGACTCTCCACGGTCTTCGTGTACACTCTCAGCTACGGCCGCTATAGTTGCGAATAGTACGCTCAGTAGGCCGATTATGTTGACCATAAGTTGAGCGAAGTGCACGAAACACATTCCTCACAGAACGTGAATTTTCATAATAAAGTTGAACAATTTGTAAACGTTGTTCACGCGTAAGTCTTTCCATTATGAAATGCCAAACAATACTAAACAAAAATAACATGACAGCATGACACGACTCACACGTGATCTGTCAAAAAAGGCTATTGAAAAAAGTATCTCTACTTGGATCACCCGTTAGTTGCACCGATTTTTGGAAAACTGTGCCTCTGGTGTTGGCTCGTGTGTTTCGCACAATCCTCTCAAGAATCAAATTAAAGAAGTCACATGACAGTGCATCGCCTTGCCTAAATCCTTTTTTGGTATCGAATGTGTCGGTGAGGTTGTTTCCGACCCTGATGAAGCATCGATAATTCTCCATCGTCATCCTACACAAACGGACGAGCTTGGGCGGTATACCAAAACTAGACATGGCTCTGTATAGTTCGTCTCTTTAAATGGTTTGAAATCGATAAATAGGTGGTTGGTATCGATTTGGACTTCTTGGGTTTTTTTTGGAGGATCTGCCGAAGTGTGAAAATTTGATCAGTTGTGGACTTTTCTGGCCTGAAACCACACTGATAAGGGCCGATCAGGTTGTTGGTAAACGGTTTCAGGCGTTCACATAAAACGGCAGATTGGATCTGGTAGGCGATGTTGAGGAGACTAATGCCCCTCTGTTGTTAGCGCAGTTGGAGAGTCTCCTTTTTTGTGGATCGGACAAGCGATGGTGATGTTTTTTTCTTCAGGCATACTTTCACCCGACCAAATTTTGCTTATGAGTTCGTGAATGTTACTTACCTTTATACAGCTCGTCGGAAGACCGTCATTTCCTTCGGCCTTGTTGAGCTTGAGTTTAAATATTGCTATCCTCATTTCACTTAGGTCGGGTAATTAATAGTTTTCGCTGTCGTTGCCAATATTGAATGGTTCGTTCTTCCTGACAGCGGGATATTGTTCGTCATCGCCGTTTAACAGTCTGCAGAAGTGATTCTTCCATATTCTCAGCATCGACTGTGTCATAACTAATATTTCCTTGTTCAGCTCCACAGGGTTTTGTTCGAGCCTTGCAAACCTGGCTTTGACGTTTATTTCCTTTGGTAAAACTTGCGAACATCATTCCCGGAGTGGCACCTCCCTATATCCTTGATAGCGCGCTTTTCTTGATCTTTCTGAAAAGTCGGTATTCTTTCCTTCTTTGCATATACAGCTTTGCTGGCAGCTCTTGTCTTCAAGGCAAATGCCTTAGCGGTGTCCTGCGATTGCAGTCTTTCGACATTAAATTTTTTCACAATATTTCTGATTTGTTGTGGCGTGGTGGATATCCGCATTCTTACCTTGGCTGCAATAAGGTAATGGTCCGAGTCGATGTTAGCCCGGAATGTTCGGACATCCAAAATACTGGATGCGTGCCTCTTGTCTATCACAATGTGATCAATTTGATTGACCGTTCGTTAATCTGGAGACCGCCATACCCCGTTATGGATATCAACATGAGGAAGCCGTGTGCTATGGCTATAGTGGCATTTCGTTTCGCAGCGAAGTCAATTAGCCTAAGTCCGTTGCCAGACGTGTTGACATGTCTTCTTCCTACCTTTGCGTTAAAATCTCCCAGCACGATTTTAACATCGTACTTCGGTAGTCTCTCATAGGTTTTGTCAAGTAGCTCTTAGAAGCAATCCTCATCTTTTTCCTCCGACGAATTCCACCCATAAATCACACCAATCAGTGAGTTTAATGACTGTAAGGGCGTTTCTGGGGTTTCTTCACTCCAAATTCGGCAATTTTGCTTGTTTATATATCCATTTAAGCAAACATTAGCTTCATCAGAGAACAACATTTTGCGTTGAAAATGAGGATCAAGCTGAAACATCCCGAAACTCACCGAACCTACAACGCATATAACAATGGTCACTCGGTTTCAACTCTTACACAAGTTGGATCTTTAAGCCAAGATCATTCTGTAAAATCTTCCAAAAAAAGTGGGTGGGCATAGCTCCACTGTACTGTGCACGATGGCGAATCGACTCATTCGGATTCTCACCAACGTTGCGCTCCACAACGGCAATAACTTCTTCTGTTTGCACTGTTTGTCGTCTTTGGGGATGCGTTCTATTACGATTTATCGAGTTCCAAATAACTTGCTAGATGGACGATTAAATCGACCGTAAAATGGAGGTAGTGCATGATAAGTTTGGCTAACCGAACCATGGTTTTCAAAATAAGTTTGGTCGCCTGGATTTGACTTTTCCAGTCTTATGCTTGTCTCTTTCAACGTTTGGACCTATTTTCGAATAAGCTGTATTCTTGCCGCACCATTTAAGTGGCGAACACCTCGAATATTGCAGTCGCCGAATCAGCGTTTATGTAAAACTTTCGCACACACTACGGCCCGCTCCGGAAAAAATCTCCATAGCGCGTGAATTCTATAGAGCTAGACTACTGATTGACTAGTATTCGTTGCGTTCACAAAGTGAGACTGACAAACATAAACTTTGTTTTGAAACACCTTGTATAATGTATTTATAATATCTTCGAAAACATCCTGAATCTATTAAGATTTCGTGCTTTTATTTAGGAATGCTACCTTTGTGATATCAAATATTTAAAAAAAAACTTCAAAAGGACCTTTACCGTGAAAAACCGTTGACTTGTCACCTTCGACGATAAAACTACCAAGTCCCACGATCCATTTACCACATAGCACATAAATTGCCCGTTAGTGCTTACTGCACATCTAATGCAAATGTGCAAAATTTTTGTAACATCATTTGCCAAAAAAATCATTCTAAAGCACTTTAGAAAACTGTATCCAAAATATTTTTAGATTGCAACCATGCGAAATCTATTTAATTAAAAAATTCCCAACATTCGCCTTGCAGTATCTAAACAACATTTATCGAACGCATTTGCACATTATGACAGTGTTCTGATTTGGTTGATTGTTTATTAGGTGTTTCAACTCAAATTCAATGTATTTTTGGATTCAAAAGCTTTACCGCCACGTTGTGTACCCGTTCACTTGAAGCGGCATTCGATGCTATCTCACAGAGAAAACTATCATCATTCGCCTGCCTAATTGTTTGGTGGCCCTCGGTCATGAAATAGGTGACGCGGCGCGGCGTTGGCGCGAAAAGCGTGGCGGCAAAGCCAGCAAACAATGGAATTCTTAAGTGTTTCGCCGCGCTTTATGTTTTTGAAATTTAAATTAGAAAAATTGCACATTAATCGACGCTGAATGATGTGAATAAATTTTTTGCAATTTTTGCGTACGCCATGTGGTGCGTATATTAATCAAATGGCCGACACAATTTTCTGGCCGACTGTAACGATCAAAAAACGTTTGAATTCAGTTGAAAATTATGTGCGCTCCGATGTATTATTCAACTATGAAACTTGAAGCTTCTATAAATAAATATCTGCAGTGTGGAGGAAGAGTGCGAGATATTTAATGACAAATCGATACGTTCAGTTCGAACTAAGCTGTGCGTTTATTATCTCGAAAACTGATAATCTGTGGTGTAATTGGGAATTAATTGAGTTCACCGGGGTGTATGGAGTAGAGTTGTGTTTGTTTTTCATAGTTAGATACATAAACTAATGGTGTGATGGAAATAAATGTTTGTTCACGTGTTTATCTATGTGGTTGGTAAATGTTTTTATTAGTTTTGCAGATGAAAATGTGTTCGGGGCAACAGGTTGAGCTAAGGTCCTTTCGTGGCGACCTTTTCTATCTACATGAGAATCTCTTGCATTTAATTCATTATTTTGTTTTTGTTTGAATTTTGTTAAGCATAGGGTGTTTAGTTACGCATTTTTCCCTGTCTTTATCCTTCGTAGACGTAGATGTAATGGTATCGATTCCTCTATTCTCTTTCTGCTTTTTTAAGCCTGATTGTCGCCCAGATTGTCTGTTCTCTTTAAACTTTTTGACCCATTTCGGATAAGAGGTATGCTTGCCACACACCATTTAAGTGGGGGAAATCTCGAATATTACAGTCGACGAATCAGCGTTTTTGTAAAACTCTCGCACACAAGACGCGACGGCCCGCTGCTCTAATAAGCTTCAAGCGGGAGAATTCTATAGAGCTATGCTACTGATTGACTACCCCAGCGCCGTTGCGTTTTTTCCCTAACTTTATCGTTCATAGACTCTTTCTGATTTCTTATGCCCGAGGTAACTAGAGAATATGCAGTGGGAAACCGAAAAGATCCAGAGATTTTTTATTGGAAATAAGGTGCACAAGTTGAAGAGCAGACATATCACCAGGCTAAATATAGCAACTGGTACTTTTGGACTACAGGTGAAGCTTTTCAAACACTCGGATGATTGTTTGAAGCAGAGCATACTCCAACTCATCTGTAAAATAAGATTGGAAGAATGTATGCCTGACTGATTGAAGCCTTAGTCCCAAGTATCTTCCCAATCGATAAAAAAATTACGTACTCTGCTCCAAACTTCGGAGATCATCAACAAACGGCTTAAGACGGCTTTATAAAACTGGAAACAATCTTATGGTCAATGTTGATTGATGATTATTTCGAGTTTTATAAGAACACTTATAAAGCCGTTTGCTGATAATCTAATTGGTCCTTGGCAATACTGCTTCAGGTCAATAATGTCTACCATCGACAAATCCTCAAAAAGCGCAAAAATCGAGATTTCTCTTTCTGGTTTTCGATTTCCTAAGCTACTAATGACAAACTGGGATAGAGATGAGCTTCATCGTACTATGCCCAGCTTCGATATCCCTAGCAAGTATTATCGGAAATATATTGAAGAATGTTCGCTGCTCAGTCAATAATAAAAGAGACTCTTAAGAGAAACCACCAAAGGATTAAGCAAGGTGGGGCATGGTCACGAAGTTGCTTTAATGTCATCTTCGGAACGAAAGTATCGGGTGTAATCTTTCAAAACTCCACGCAATACCTACATCGCCTTGGTTAGAATTCGACCAGCAACTGGTGTTTTTATTAGCATCAAGTCAGCGGCTGACAGAATGGGCCTCGTTATGACCGAAGATTAGACGAATTATGTACTTTCATCATCAACGGTATCGAATTCTCACTGCAGACTTTGTCAGGAAGTGACGATTCATAGGTATACCATCGAGCAAATCAAATGAAGAAATTCTTGATATTCGCAGTTTCTATGTGCTGAGGTAGTAGGCAAGGACTGAAAATCTATCGAGAAGAACCAAGGACACACCAACAGTCATCATCTCGGTCCTGCTATTTGGACTGAAAATATATCGCTAAGAAGCAAGAGTAACCGTGCAAAACAGTCATCATCCCGGTCCTGATGTTTGGTTCTGACGGATGAACGCCATTTCAAGAGAAATCTCAGTTTCTGTTTTGTATACCATATCCCATAGGGGTATATTAGTTTTGATAAATAGTTTGTAACATGGACACGTTAACTTTAATGACTATCACTTTAATGATAGTTATCAGCCGAAGAGAAAAATCCAACTTTTTTATTTGGATTCGTATCTTTCGTTCTACTTGAAGGCATGTTTTCCGACAAAATACTGCGAAATTTAATTAATTAATAGAAACACAACAATCAATAGCCCTTCATCTTTAATTCGGCTTTCAATTAAAATCACGTGTCATGTATTTGCGATCGTTGTCTCAGCTGAAAAGCTCCTTGCAGGGAATTTTCAGGAATTTCAGGAAAAAACCCTTGCAGGAGCTGCTACTCTCAAGGATGGTGCCAACATACCGTCGACAAAAATTGTTACAAAACTTCCACCACTAACTGATTCGCTGACGGACTTGCCTGAAGTAGAATATGCTCGATCCAGTGCAGATGATAATGTGAAGCAAGTGACAACACTTTCCAATGGGCTGAGAGTTGCGTCAGAGAAACGTTTCGGACAATTTTGCGCAGTGGGACTGGTCATTGATTCGGGACCACGTTATGAAGTTACCTATCCCAGTGGAGTGTCCTATTTCTCGAAAAGTTGGCTTTTAATTCGACTTTGAACTTTCCCAACAAAGATGCCATTCTGAACAAAATGAAAAAAAAAAACGGAGCCATCTGTAATTTTCAAAGTTGCAGGGATACAATCATTTTTGCAGCAAGTATTGACAGTCGTGACGTTGAATCGGTTACGAGACTTTTAGCGTCTCGGCCAAAAATGGAAGAGGAAGATGTGATGCTGGCACGCCGCACAATTCAGTTCGAGTTGGAAACACTTGGTATGAGGCCAGAACAGGAAACAATTTTAATGGACATGATTCATGTCGGGAGAATACCCTCGGACTGCCTCCAAATTAACAAGAAGTCAGCGCAGTCATCAAACAGCTAACAAATAAAATATAATTCAAACAGTTCCGATAGATTTAAATACGAATTTGTTGCAATGAAATGGTGCAATGGAAATGCGCGAAAGTCTGGATATGGATGAAAGCATGTTCAATGACCGGAATATTAGCTACAAATGTCCTAACTAAAAGAATGTCGATTCTAGTCTTGCAAAATGTGAAATAAATATATTTTTTGTTCTCAAAAACATAAAAACGTTGAATTTAAGTAAATACATTTTGTTTACTAATTTATTATTGGAATGCCGTATGCGCACAATTTTTGACGTAGATATGTGTAATAGTTCAAGAAAATATTAATTTTAGTGGCTTATACGGCAAACTCATTTTGTAATAAATTAAAAATATTTTAAAAACTAAAAGGGTTTTAGAATAACTTTTTATATTTTTTGAAATAGGATTTTCGTATTAATATCGTGTCAAAAAATTAAAAAAATCCTAGCGCTTGGTTATCACGCATTAGGTTGTCAAAACTTTAAATGCGATTTCCCAAAAAAAAACATTAAAATTGCGTTAACAGCACCCAATTTTGGGGCGACGATATGCGATCGTTGTCCGTGTTGTTCGAACAAGTGTACAAAATTTTAAAATCCTCACTGCCACTCCCACTTTTTAGAGAAACGTTGTTTTTTTTTTGTCAAACTGTTTAGGGTTTTGAAAAAGTGTCTGAACAAGATATTTAGACAATCTAGATATGGCCCATATTAAGTTTTTTCCACGCCCACTTTTCAAATTTAAAAAAAATCGAACAAAACTGTTAATGAGAATATTTCGAGAATTATACCATGAAAATATCTTCCATATATCCTTTAAACCCATGCCCAACTTTTAAGGGCATTTTCTTAAAAAAAAACCATTTGTAAAACATATCTCGTAAAAAACGTCCGTTTTTTGTCGGACCATAAGAGATTACTTTCAGAACAAGATGTGGGGACAATTGCAATTTCTATATTTCATCCCCATTCAGTTTTATTCACGTCCATTTTTTTGGGATGTTTAATATAGGGGTGGTATGGGACAACGTATTGAGCGTTCTGCCTAGCTTTGTAGGATTGTAGCCTTTTATATTCCAGTCATTGTTTTCAAAATATTATTGCAGTTGCTTGATTAATTTGAAAATTATTTTTATGAAAATAATCGGACTTTGCAAGTGATCTTTACTGATATTTTTTCACTCTTTTTCATCTCTACATTCAAACCGTATCTAAAAAGCACAAGCTGACTTTCTTACTAGATTATGTTGCGCAATAGTCCGGAATGAACCTGGACTCAACCAACATGCCTCTTCAATAAGATCGGACCTTAGCTATTTGCCTGCAGTTGCCCACTTCAAACTGGAAAGTTTGGAAAGTGATCTTCACCGATCTTAAACAGAACAAGAAAATCGTATACGAGCCGATAATTCCTTAAATTACCATCTTTGTCTAGACACAATAAAATATCATTTACATATTTTGAACACTCTGATAGATTGTCGAAATTGTTTACCAGAAAAAATCTACATGGTTCGTCTGTCTGATATGAAAAACAGTGATCGTTGAGAGTTTATGATCACTGCTTTTCATATTAGACAGACGATCCATGTAGATTTTGTCTGGCAAACAAAGTAACCTATCACCGTTTAGCTAATTTATTTATTTTTTTTATTTCAAAAAGTTTCATTTCTCCCGTCAATAATAATTTTGTTCTATTTTCTTCTCTTTCTAGGTGAGTTTCAAAAATTTTTGTCGCTACTTATTCGTAAATATCTCCAACTTAAAGACGGTAAGCTTTCTTTTGTCCTTTTACTACATTCATCGACCAACTTAAAAGCCAATTTCAAGAAATTATTCTCAATAAATACCAAAAAATTTCACATATCGTGAAATCTTCATAGACACGATGAGCACGTACCAACAATAGTGTGAGTTTTTTAACTACTAAAACCACCACCCTTTTTGAATTTGTATTGCAACAAAGTATTCGATTTATCTAGCAATTTTTTTATCACGAGTATGTATGAATGTTTGGCAGGTAACTTCCTTTGAAAGTTCCTGCTTTTCGCAATTATAGAGCGGTTTGTTGTTATCGGACCAAATCCAATGGTTTCGTTCTTTGAAGACGCCACAATAAATTTGTTTCGTCAAGGATTTGAAGAACGTTTTGTTTTAACGTGTCACAATAAACGTGTTCGTGCAAGATCTCTAGGTAGATTTTCGTTCTTTATGTACCACGGCGCATTGACGAATGATCTTAACATGTTGTTTTCAAAAATTTGGAAAATGTTTAAATTCATTACACATTCGGTACAACCCCATAGTTATATACCATATGTCCAAACAGGTTTTAGCACTTGCTTGTATAATAGCAGCTTGTTATTAAGGTTAAGCTTCGAATATTTTCCGATCAACCAGTACAGCTCTTTGTATTTATTTTTAAGTTCTTCGCAGTTCTTTTTTACATGCGACTTCCATTTTAATTTTGCATCGAGTGTCATTCCGAGATAATTCACTTCATTTGCAAAAGGGACTCGAACCTTATTTATAAATACAGGCAAATTGTATGTCCGTTAATACGAAAAATCTACATGAATTGATTTTATCTCGCGGAAAATGCAAATGTATATCACAATAAGCATGGACATCGATCGCCAAAATCTCACATCCTTACGCAATTTTCCGAAATACCCTCGCAAATCTAAAGGGTCCACCAAATAACTTTTTTTACTTCTGAATATTTTCTCAAATTTCTTTTTTTATTTGAAAGTACAATCCTTCCGGTTAATAATGGAAAATAATTTCATTCAAATGGCTGCCTCGGCTGGCCAAGCAGTAGCCTATTTTTAAGCACATTATCGATTGTGTGCAGCTGTATTTCACCAATGGCTTCACGAATATTGTCCTTTAAAGCGTCAATTGTCCCTGGCTTGTCGGCGTAACACTTATCTTTTACGGCACCCCACAAATAAAAGTCCAACGGTGTCAAATCGCAGCTCCGAGGTGGCCAAACGACATCAGCTCTGCGGCTGATAATGCGATCTTCAAAAACAGGGCGTAGCGCCCGTCCTGTTGAAACCAAATGTTGCCAATGTCCCCCTCTTCAATTTTTGTTAACAAAAATTCCTTCAACATGGCCCGATAACGATCGCTATTGACTGTATCGGCCACTCCTTGCTCATTTTCGAAGAAAAATTGGCCAATTATGCCTCTGGACCAAAATCCGCACCAAACAGTGACTCGTTTTGGGTGTATCGGCTTTTCAATGTATGCGTGCGGGTTTTCTGTGCCCTAAAAGCGACTATTTTGCTTGTTTACATACCCGCCAAGATCAAAATGAGCTTCATCTGAAATGACGATTTTTTTTTGGAAAAATCGGCATCTTCTCTAAGTCGATCGCAGGCCGATTTAGCGAAGCGAAAACGCATTGGCTCCAACTCCTGAACCAATTGGACTTTGTATGGCGCCATACCAAGGTCTTTATGCAAAATTCGTCTCAATGATGTCTCCGAAATGTTCAATCGTTGAGAACGACGCGACGGTGAATTGATGTTGATGGCGCTTCATGCACACTTTCTGCCACAGTAGCAATATTGCAATATTCTCGGGTGTACGCACTGTTTTTGGCTTTTCACGCTTTGGTTTATCGATGAGGATGCCAGTTTCTTTCAATTTTTTGACGGTGCTTCTCTTCTTCCAAAATCCGTACCCAATTTTCGCACACATTCTGCAACATTACCATGATTTTCAAAGTAATGTCGCAATATTTCCCAGCGTTGTTCAAGCGTATTCACAACCATATTCGTTCAGCGGAAGGATAAAACTAATTATCTGTCAAATCAGACATGAGCTAAGTGTTACGATTCACGAAATAAGCAAAAAAAACCTAAGATGGCGGACCCGTTACATGAAACCTACCTCATCCGTTTCGTATCGATTCATTATTCCAGATCAAACGATTAACTGCTGCATAGAAGGTCTGAATTCAATTCCCAATCGTGCCAACCTCAAAAAAAATTTCACAAGTACACAATTCACAATTATAACGAAAAGCTAAACTCAACTCTGCCGATCGGATTCGGTATTAAAATTTTAAGTCTCGCCATCGATCAAGAAGTAAACACGCACCAATAACCATTCATGGGAGATAGATCTAGAACCTGGGTTTTAACAAACCTACAAATACGAAAGCACATTTTTGACGCAACAGTCTCGTTAGTACCCGCAGGGCCTAGCTTTCTTACAACAATTCATGTGTGCGTATGTACTTCATGCACGATGGCGGGACATCCTGTTTTATGCCGACTCCAAACGGCTAAGTTTAGATAAGCTATTCTTGACAATTGATACTACTCGAATGATTTGTCAGATCATCACGAGAGGAAGTGAACAAATCATTAAGATTCTGCTACGCCTGGGAATCGAACCCAGATCTTCGCACGGCAGTTCATTGCACTAACCAACCATTTCGTATTTAACGATCCAATAAGACTCATTACCAATAATTCGACTTTGATTAGTTAATCAAAGATAAGCTTTCCTATAAATCAAAGTTGTCAAATTTTATTGCAAAAAAATCCAAATAGATCCTAACCGACAGTATATACGCCCACAAGATGTGACTATCGCCATTAACTCTCCACACCAAAGTCACATATCATGACTTCGCAAGCGAAACCCTGCCGTCACAATAATAAAAAAAAATCAGATAAAGAACCCCTGTCCCGCTTCTGACACCACTTTCATAAAAAAGTGATTTTCAGTTGTCCATCTGTCCAGCAGTTATCGACAACGTGACATAAATTTTAAATTCCAATTTCTGTTTACTGCTGAAGGGAATACCCGTGCAATAATAAACCGAAAAACTATAAAAATCAATCTAACCAACTGGCAGTGTATTTACGGACCTCCAAACAATAATAAAAGCTCAGTGGAAGCATTAATTCGTTTACGACGTGTAGGTCATGAATGATGGCGCATTCTTTATCTATTTCTATGGCAGATACAATATATAAATACGTGTATGCCATCGATTATTAAAATCAAAGCGCCTCTAGAACACCAAACTATATGTATCTGTATCTGAGTTTATACAAATTTACTTTGAGGTCCTTGAACTTTGCCAGATTTTTTTTTTAATTTTTCACACGAGTAGCTTTATATCATCATTTCCTTGGAATGGAATTTTCTAGAATATGCCTTGGGGATCGATTACATGATTGATGGTTTCAGGTCCAATGACATTGTGGGGTCAAAAAGGGATAGAAGGATTTTGAGAATAAATCGTTCGGAAAGTGTCCTTTGTGGATGAAAATGTTTAAAATAATACGAAGTGAGACGTTGTCAATCAGCTAATGGGGGCTTTAATCATAGATTATCTGAAAGTATCTTTTAATCATCAAGAAAGATGAGATGTAATGGAATGTACTTTTAAAAGGCATCTTAATGTCTGTTGGTAAACAAAGGATGAACTTTTAAGACTTAAGAAAATGGAAGAATGTTTTTGTTTTTGACGTTTATCAGGGAGAGCTTTAACCTGTTTTTTGTTCAACGATAATAAAAACATCTTATCAACTTCAGGTTGAACAAAAGAACCACTTGAACCAATTATAAGGAACGAGTTTTAATGGCTGTTTTCTAAATGGGAAAAGATTTTATTAAAAGCAGAATTTAGGGACCTTTAATAAAATTATTACAATCAGAGCTCATAACTCAAAACGTCAGTACGTACTCCCTTCTAAGTATTTATGCAAATTTTTCAATGTAAAAGAAAAATGATTTTTCTATCCCGAATGGTACAATTAAAAAATTGTAAATTTTTAGAGCCCTTTAGACAGATTGAGTTGAGATTTGCTGTCAGCAATTATTTAAAGAACGCTACAGTCCGGGATGAACCTGGGCCTCAACGAAAATGCCTCTCCAATTAGCCCGGTCCTTAGCTAACTGCCCCCAGTTGCGCACGCCAAGTTGGCTGAGGTCGGTTTCTACTTGTGCGCTCCACTTAAGGCGAGGTCTTCCTCTACTGCGCCCGACGTCTGGCTGGGAATCGAAGACTCTGCTAGCCGGAGTATTGATGTCCATTCGTTCTACATGTCCTAGCCATCTTAAACGGCCAATGCGGAGTTTTTTGACCAGGGGTATGTCGCTGTACAGCTCGTATAGTTCTTGGTTGAATCTTCGTCTCCATAGCCCGTCAACGCAAACGGGACCGAAGAATTTTTCTCTCGAATCGACCAAGGATTTCTTCATCCGCTTTTGATACGGTCCATGCTTCAGCGCCGTAGAGCACGACTGGGATGATCAGGGTCTAATATAGGATCTCCTTAGTAGTTCTAGTGAGGACTTTACTACTAAATTACCTTCTTAGCTCGAAGAAACAGCGAATGGCAAGAGTTTGATCTCTGACGAGATGTTGTTGTCAGAGTTAACAGCTGAGCTGAGTTAGACAAAGCCCCGTACTACCTCAAAGTTATATCTGTCAATGGTGACGTTCTGTCCAATTCGTCGATGTTGTGTGTTTCTTGTTGACAGCATATACTTAGTCTTGCCCTCATTTACTGCTAAACCCGTTTTTGTAGCTTCCTTCTCTATACTAGCAAACGTGGCTATGACAACACGTTGAGTCCTACCACTGATGTCAATATCGTCGGCGTATGCAAGTAGTTGCACCGATTTTACGAAAATTGTGCCTCTGGTGTTGTCTTGGGAGTTTTGCACAATCCTCTCAAGAATCAAATTAAAGAAGTCACATGACAGCGCATCGCCTTGCCTAAATCCTTTTTTGGTATCGAATGTGTCGGTGAGGTCGTTTCCGACCCTGATGGAGCAGCGAGAATTCTCCATCGGTATCCTATACAAACGGACGAGTTTGGGCGGTATAACAAAACTAGACATTGCTCTGTATAGTTCGTCTCTATAAATGGTGTCGTATGCGGCTTTGAAATCGATGAAGAGGTGGTGGGTATCGATTTGGACTTCTTCGATTTTTTCAGGATCACCCAAAGTGGAAGATTTGATCAGCTGTGGACTTTCCTGGCCTAAAACCACACTGATAAGGGCCGATCAGGTTGTTGGTAAACGGTTTCAGGCGTTCACATATTACGGCAGATAGGATCTTGTAGGCGATGTTGAGCAGACTTATGCCTCTGTAGTTGCCGCAGTTCAGAGGGTCTCCTTTTTTGTGGATCGGGCAAACGATGCTGAGGTTCCATTCTTCAGGCATATTTTCATCCGACCAGGTTTGGCTTATGAGTTGGTGGATGTTACTTACCAAGTCATCTCCGCCGGCTTTATAAAGCTCAGCGGAAAGTCCGTCATTTCCGGCGGCCTTATTAAGTTTGAGTTTAGATATTGCTATGCTCACTTCACTTAGGTCGGGTGGTTGGCAGTTTTCGCTGCCGTTGCCAATATTAAATGGTTCGTTCTGCCTGACAGCGGAATGTTGTTCGTCATCGCCGTTTAACAGTCTACAGAAGTGGTTCTTCCATATCCTCAGCATCGACTGTGTATCAATTATGATATTTCCTGGTTCATCTCGACGAGATTCTGTTCGAGCCTTGTATCCTTGGCTTTGACGTTTTACACTTTGGTAAAACATGCGAACATCGTTCCTGGAGTGGCACCTCTCTATATCCTCGATCGCGCGCTTTTCTTGCTCTTTTTTCTTCTTTCTGAAAAGCCGGTGTTCTTTCCTTCTTCTCTGCCTATAGACCTCATGTGTAGCTCTCGTCTTCACCTGCAGCTTTGCCTTGTAGGTCTCGTTCTTGGCTGTGAGCATTTGTCGGCATCAAACCAGGGGTTTCTTGCAGGTGGGTGCGAGAAACCTAGCACATCAGTTGCGGCTGATCTAATGGCTTGTTGGCATCGTTCCCATTGTTCTTCGACATTAAATGCTGGTGGTATGGTGTTAATCGAGAGGTTATGGCATACGCGTTGCGCGAAGGCCTTGGCAGTCTCTTGCGATTGCAGTCTTTCGACACTAAATTTTTTCAAAGTATTTCTGATTTGTGTGGCTTGGTGGCTATCCACATTCTTACCTTGGCTGCAACAAGGTATAGTGGTCCGAGTCTATGTTAGCCCCCCGGAATGTTCGCACATCCAAAATACTGGATACGTGCCATTTGTCTATCGCAATGTGATCAATTTGGTTAACTGTTCGTTGATCTGGATGTCCCCATGTCCCCTTATTAATATCGAGGTGAGGAAACCGTGTGCTGGCTATAGTGGCATTTCGTTCCGTAGCGAAGTCTATTAGCCTAAGGCCATTACCAGACGTGTTATCGTGTAGGCTGTATTTTCCGACAATACTGCTAAAGATGTCTTTTCTTCTTACCTTTGCATTAAAATCTCCCAGCACGATTTTAATATCTTACTTCGGTAGTCGCTCATAGGTTTTGTCAAGGAGTTCCTAGAAGCAATCCTTAGTTTTATAATCTTTCTCCTCTGTCGGATCGTGAGTGCATATAAGGCATTTGCGAATTTGGCATTGATGCTGATTGTTACAATGCGTTCGCTAATTTCTTGGAAACATAAGACTTCTTGCTTAAGTCTGGCACTTATAACAAATCCGCATCCGAATAGTCGCTGTTTCTGCTCACTATAACGCGGTTCCCAGACATTGTCGAATCATAACACTCTTTCTCCAAGTCTGTCGTTTATATAAAGTTTTTTTAATTAAAGCCCGACCATAGTACCTAGGTAGGTTTTGTACTCGTGAATATATGTCTTCACATAAAAAAAAACATTCATAGTTAATGCAGATAAACCTTTCTCCCTTATAACGGGTGATCCAGAGATACTTTTGTCAATAGCCTTTTTTGACAGATCACGTGTGAGTCGTGTCATGCTGTCATGTTATTTTTGTTTAGTATTGTTTGGCATTTCATAATGGAAAGACTTACGCGTGAACAACGTTTACAAATTGTTCAACTTTATTATGAAAATTCACGTTCTGTGAGGAATGTGTTTCGTGCACTTCGCTCAACTTATGGTCAACATAATCGGCCTACTGAGCGTACTATTCGCAACACCATCACCCATTTTGAGACCCAGCATTCATTATTGGATAATATTCGACCGAATAGACCACGTCCAGCACGCTGTGAAGAAAATATAGCGGCCATAGCTGAGAGTGTACACGAAGACCGTGGAGAGTCGATTCGGCGCCGTTCGCAGCAACTCGGACCATGATAACCGACTATTTGATGCCTGAAATTGAAGCTCGTGATCTCGGCGACATTTGGTTTCAGCAAGACGGCGCCACTTCCCACACATCGCATCAATCAATGGACTTATTGAGAGAACATTTCGGTGAGCACATAATTTCACGTTTTGGACCGGTCGATTGGCCACCAAGATCGTGTGATATCACACCGTTAGACTTTTTCCTGTGGGGATATGTAAAGTCAAAAGCTTATGCCGACAAACCCGCTTCGATTCAGGCCTTGGAGGAAAACATCACGCGTGTCATTCGCCAGTTACCAATCGAAATGCTCGAACGAGTGATCGAAAATTGGACTCAACGGATGGACCATCTGCGACGTAGCAACGGCCAACATTTGATAGACATAATCTTCAAAAAATAAATGCCAAAGAATGTTCTTTCAAATGATAATAAACATTCTCCATTAAATTTGAATTTTCTGTGTTTTTTTCTTTAAAAAAGTAGGGAACATCGAAATGGATCACCCTTTACTATTGTAAGCCCTTAATCTCCAGCCTTGGAATAGCTGGTTTTTTGCTGAATGTTTTATAAATATTTACTTTACATTGCAAACATTTAATCTCTATCCACATTCACTGTGTCTCCTTCCTAAACTAGATGAATATTTTCACATCTCTGAATTTATCTGGTTGTGCAAAATATTTTCCTCTTCAAATTGCAATCTGAGTACATTTGTACAATTTTTATGCGTGTACACTATACACCCAGGACTAATCTCTGTGAAACCATTTAGTTTGGTTTAGAGATTCAATTCCGGATACGAGGCGTAAGTTATATATTCCCATGAAAATACGAGTACACGTAATCTCGTACACCACCATCGCATTTTTTGAAAGTTTTGATGTTTTTTTCTCACCCACCACTTTACATCCTTCCGGGAAGTAAGGAACTTTTTTTCAGCTTCCGTTACCTCCTACAGTCAATGTGAAACATTTTCCCAGAAATTCACAGATATTTTCGTTGTTAAACTCCGATTTGTGTGAAATGGAATTTTCAAGTAGTTGGGGGAGAAAAATAAAATTTCTTAATGGCCAGATAAAAGCAGACCTAGTGCCTTGGTTTATGAATAAAATTGTTGTTCATTTTTTTTTTGTAGTCCACATCAGTTGGCAGACACGCTAAAAGCCATTTGAATTCATCTCACGTAGTCTTTGTTGACATTATGGCAGTCTTATGTTATCCGTACGATTTATAGAACACGTATATCTCCTCACTTTCAAACATCATGATGGAAGGTGGACAAGGCACCGACAACTAACATATTGCCATTAGATTTGAAATTTTATTGTCTATCTTGGAAAATGCAAAAAAAAAAAATCAATTTATGTTTCTTAGCTAAAAGAGATTCACTTAAATCGACCTCAACCCCGTTTAGATACGTCGAACTACTTCAACAAGAAATTTGCATCCTTTTAGCCCGAAAATGTATCTTTTACATGCAGTTACCCACAAAATTGCTTTCTTTTCGCTGAACAATTTACAATGTTATCGTAAAGTACCGTCAAAGTCACTTAATATTCTCCAAAGGATGACTTCGCGGAAAAATGATAAATAAGCTGGGGACATGATGTAATAAATTAAAGTCTCTCTTTCTCCCTCTCTCTCTGTGGGAAGAAAATTCTTTCTATGGCAGCGGATACATTTTGAAAATTTTCTATTTTATTCACTTGAGCTGAGTTGCTGTAGCGCGGTAATTTGTGTATCCTTGCTTTGTTTTGTAGTTTCATGGTGAAAATCCCTAAAGGGATGGTTGGATGACGGACGGTTTGTTTAACGATTTGGTGGTTTTTAGTGTTTCATTAAATTGTAACATTACTGCATTGTATTGTAGTTTTGTCGGCGTGCGGGGGGATTAAAATCGCGATAGACCGTTTGAAGGGAAAATAGAAATGTCCTGTGGTTGATGAGGGGATGTCAGAAATGCAGACAGTTTTAATTAAATTCGTGCACGTCGGCTGAACAAAACATATTTTGTTATTCCAAAAGCTAAAATAGAGGCCCTTAAGTCTTTAAATAAATAAATGCTTTCTTTGTCTAACTTAGGTCTGGACTATTACACTTTTCACACCCTATTCCTTCGGAGTATATTGATTTTGACACATAGTTAGTATCATCGAATTGAGAGCTGTGTCGATCCGCCCGTCCCTTTGTCTGTGAGTCACCGATTTTTGGACTTGAACATTTTGGTGTGTAGTGTAAGGTGGTTTGTGCGTTGGACTACTAAGTGCAGGCTTGAAAAATACTGCTTGCTTAGGTACATTTGCTCAATCCCTAGTTGTCGCAGTCGACGTATTTTAATTTTGCTACGATTCATTAAGCTCGCGGTTGTATCTTCTTCCCCGATTCGCCTTTCTTGCATTCACATTTCCTACACATTATCTACTCTAGCATGAGATTGAAGAAATCGCACGAAAGAGCATCCCCCCACGACGACGAGTCGAGGCTCTTCTGCCACACTATCGCGAACAACAGCAATGTTTTCGAACGAACTGGGCGAGCATGCACAGGGGTTTTCACATTTCCTACAGACCCGGCTTGCTGAAATTTGCGCACAATTCTCCCGATTGTGGACACATTTGGTCGATTATCCTGACAAAAAAATCACGAAATGCATTTTGATTTTTCGTAAAAGGCCTCAACAATCTTAACGCGCTGCTCAATTGTGTACCTCTCCATGGTTGAATTTGTCAAACACTGAAACATAGAAATGTCAAATTAAGTTGGGCAAAAAACTTGACGTAAAGGTGTTAACATCGTGCGTTATGGTTGGACTACCCTTTACAATATGATATTAGGGATGTGTCTCGGTATTATGATGGAGGCATGGGATCACCCTTCTTCTAGATGTTATATAGGGAGGTGATATTGAAAGCCATTGCGCATACTTTATTGCAGAATTGATTGAGCATATTATACATGCGTACTTCCAAGACATCACCTTCATACTTTATACCGACGACGTCGCTGCTGATTTCTTCTTTCTATAATGAGAGGGAGGATTGTATGGAGGAGAGGAAGTTTATTTTCTGAACTCTCTCTGAATATTATTTCCATTCAGCAGTTGCTGAAAATGCTGCATAAAAACTGATATTTCGTAGATTTCCTACTTTGAAGCCATTTTTCAATTGCTTGGCTTTTTCTCGCGAAACCGCCACTCGGTACACTTATAGTCAGTTGAACTTTCTTATATGTGACAAAATATCGTCAGATTTTAAATGCCTATAACTACGAGACGGTCTCAGTGCCGCGATGGTTAGTGCGATGAACTGCCGCGCAGAAGGTCGTCAACACCTAAATGATTTTTTAGTGGCCTCCTCTCGTGATGATCTGACAAATCATCCGAGTAGTTTTCAAGAAAAGCTTATCTCAACTTAGCCGTTCGGTTTCGGATTATATAACAACGAGACTAAAGGCTGAACTATAGTAGTCGGAAGCAATCGGAAGCTAATGTCAAAATTCTATGTTAAGTTTCCTTCAGTAACGTCAATTACTCAAGTTTCCCATAATAGCCCATAGAGCGAATGAATTTGCTTTTTCGTAAGTGAGAAAAAGTGAACGAAAACTGGATGAAAACTGAACGAATCGAAGCGAATAGCTATTATGGTCTTACAATACAAATTGCATGTGTTCGCACAGTTACAGAAGTGGTCGTCAGCAACCATTTCATATTATAGTTCAGCCTTAATAATTCGAAAACGATGGTTGAGCACACATCGTAAAGATTATGTTAGTACGCGGTAGAAGGTATTTGTTTAGCCTCTGACGTAATTCAGTTTTCCCGACATTTTTACGTTACATCTTGGGCGCGGACTTAATCTGCGCCTTTATGTGTTTTTTCGTTATTAGAATTGACGGATGGAAGCAGCTTGTTCTCTATTCTATTTGCCTAAGTTTATAGCTTAAGAGAGTCAAAGAATCCGAATAGTCAATTCTGCTTTGATTCGAAACAACAAAGGGATTCTACGTTTTAGTTGTTTTATCTGAAAAGAAAGAACACAACCCTCATTCTGAAATACCATTCGGACCATTGCTAATCGACGGTTGGACTTCAAAATATATCGGCATTAGTTCAGATTTCGGATCACTTTGTCCTAGAGGACAATCAAGTTAAGGTAGGGCTGCCTTTCTTTATGACATGAGTTTTTAATGGCCTTACTCTACTCCTATTGGATGGGACCATTGATTATTTTTATCTTTTTGACGTGGGTCATTGGATGACAATGACGAGGGCTCAGTGGCGCGATGGTTAGTGCGATGAACTGCCGCGCAGGAGGTCTGGGTTCGATTCCCAGCCGTAGCAACACCTAAATGATTTTTCACTGGCCCTCCTCTCGTGATGATCTGACAAATCATCCGAGTAGTATCAATTGTCAAGAATAGCTTATCTCAACTTAGCCGTTCGGAGTCGGCATAAAACAGGAGGTCCCGCCATCGTGCAAGAAGAACACACGAACACATGAATGGTTGTGAGAAAGCTAGGCCCTGGGTACTAACGAGCCTGTTGCGCCAAAAATTTGTATTTATTTTTTTCATTGGATGACAATACTAACTATGATCATGTCGAAATCCATTTTTTTGCGATGTGTTCTTTTAACGTTTAAGAATCCTCAGAAATTTGCGACAAAGAATCGTTTATTCTGCTACAACTACAGTTTAAATCTTTCCTCTCAGCTTGGGAACAATTTTCTTTCATAGGAGGTAATATAATTGTAAAGGGTGATCCATTTCGAGGTTCCCTACTTTTTTAAAGAAAAAAACACAGAAAATTCAAATTTAATGGAGAATGTTTATTATCATTTGAAAGAACAATCTTTGGCATTTATTTTTTGAAGATTATGTCTATCAAATGTTGGCCGTTGCTACGTCGCAGATGGTCCATCCGTTGAGTCCAATTTTCGATCACTCGTTCGAGCATTTCGATTGGTAACTGGCGAATGACACGCGTGATGTTTTCCTCCAAGGCCTGAATCGAAGCGGGTTTGTCGGCATAAGCTTTTGACTTTACATATCCCCACAGGAAAAAGTCTAACGGTGTGATATCACACGATCTTGGTGGCCAATCGACCGGCCCAAAACGTGAAATTATGTGCTCACCGAAATGTTCTCTCAATAAGTCCATTGATTGATGCGATGTGTGGGAAGTGGCGCCGTCTTGCTGAAACCAAATGTCGCCGAGATCACGAGCTTCAATTTCAGGCATCAAATAGTCGGTTATCATGGCACGATAACGGTCGCCATTGACGGTTACGTTCGCACCGGCATAATTTTTAAAGAAATATTCACCGATGATTCCACCGGCCCACAAACCACACCAAACCGTTGTTTTTTCTGGATGAAGTGGCAGTTCTTCAATCTCTTCAGGTTGCTCTTCTTCCCAAATGCGGCAATTTTGTTTGTTTACATACCCATTGAGCCAGAAATCATCATCGCTAAACAAAATTTGCCTCGAAAACGTCAAAACTTCTTGGAACTTTTCAAGAGCCCATAGAGCGAAGCGATGTCGCTTGGGAAGGTCGAGCGGCTTCAGTTGTTGCACAAGCTGTATTTTGTACGCTTTCAATTTAAGATCTTGACGTAAAATGCGCCAAGTCGTTCATACGTCAGTCCGAGTTGCTGCGAACGGCGCCGAATCGACTCTCTACGGTCTTCGTGTACACTCTCAGCTACGGCCGCTATATTTTCTTCACCGCGTGTTGGACGTGGTCTATTCGGTCGAATATTATCCAATAATGAATGCTGGGTCTCAAAATGGGTGATGGTGTTGCGAATAGTACGCTCAGTAGGCCGATTATGTTGACCATAAGTTGAGCGAAGTGCACGAAACACATTCCTCACAGAACGTGAATTTTCATAATAAAGTTGAACAATTTGTAAACGTCGTTCACGCGTAAGTCTTTCCATTATGAAATGCCAAACAATACTAAACAAAAATAACATGACAGCATGACCCGACTCACACGTGATCTGTCAAAAAAGGCTATTGAAAAAAGTATCTCTACTTGGATCACCCGTTACCACAGAAACTTGCACTTGGGATGGGCTTTTCCATTCAAATAAATGCAAGAGTTTCCATTCCAAAACATTAAGTGTTTCATGATCTTTGCTTGTGATGGTTGCATCGTGACCCAACAATAATTGATACTTGGAAAGGGCTTTTCCATTCAAATAAATGCCAGAATTTCCATTTCAATTTTCTTCAAGCTGAGAATCAAGGCGGATACAGCAAGACATATGAATCCTGTTGCTCGTACATATCCATGATTCGTAGGTTTAGGGAACTTATTGGCACCTAACGCTAGCTATAACAACGGTCTCGATTGTCTCAGGTATACCTTTTCAAAATCAATCTTGAAAAAGTACCATTCAAAGGGAAAGTCCTTCTTTTGGTATACAATTGGTTATGACACTACTCAACCACGACAAGTTTAGGGCCTTCTGTCAACACAATTTATACGATATATACAGAGACCAAGATTTAATTAAATGGTGCTACTCTGCCGCGACAAGGCTTACTAAATCTAAATAAGCTTATGTATGACCCTTACCTATGTTAATGACATATTTTTGTGTAATCAAGGAACTGATTGTTATCAGGTTGATGGCGATTCTAACGTGTACAAACACAATATACCCTCAGAGAATAAAAATAAGTATCAGAATAATGTCAAGCAAAAACTTGATACATTTTTCCACTCTCCCACACTTGCCAATGAAGTCTCCCTTCCAATGAATAACCTCATCAAACATTCGATTTGAAAAGTCACAGTATCCTCGAACAGTTTCCCAGTTTCCCATCGACATATAAATACAAAATAAAAAATAAAATCTTGATTACCTTCATGTCATCATGTTATGATAAAGGAAATGAAAATATCCTTGCATTCATTTCGTATTTATTTCGTTTAGGAAAACCTCCTGCTAAAGGAGCAATAACAATATGTGACAATAAACACATGTTGTCCTAGAAAAAGGACTCTCATCACAAGCGTTCTATTCAAAACCAACAATCGACAAAAAAAGCAAACCGTTATGATTCCAAGTAAAAAAAAGAAAAAAAAATATGAAAATTCATTCACTCATTCCCCGCACACGTACTTTTCACCAGACGAAGGCTCTCACAAGGATACTCAAACGAGTATCATCATACTTTGCAAGTACCACATCATATACTCTATGCACACAGTATCCCAGTACAGCGATGCAAATGGAGTTCAAGTGATGTGAAAAGGACTTCTCCGGCTCTTATCGTCTCTACTGCGGAAACAGTTGTAAGTTGCCTTAAACTTTTCTTTTCAACAGGACGAAGGATTTGTGTTATGCAACTCCACCCTGCGCACACATGAATGCATCGACACTGTGTTTCGTTTTGGAATTTCCTCAACAAAATCTCTTCTAATTCTATCTCAATGAATGTAATCTAACTGTAGTCATGTGAAAGTGGTTAAGTTTTTGTTGTTACAAAACAGGACGAAGGAAAAATGTCCTTCTGTGTAGATAAATGAAAGTCCCAAAATGAAAAATGTGTCTTGTTCTTTCCAAGCAATAACTTCCAAAACAAAAGGATTAAATGCACAGTTATATGGTGCCAGGAAAATTCAGAGAAATAATGATTGTTTAAGGATAAAATTAGAAATCCCATACGCAAGGATATCTACTCCTATTGGATGCTTATAATCAATTAAAAGTTTCTCATTATTCCGTGTGGGCATCTTACTTGGGGGCGTGGTTTCTTTGCCAGGACTGCATGCAGTAATTTGGGTTAAAATCGAAATGTCCAGCCAGGACAGAAGGGGTGGATAGAAATTTTGCAACAAATTCCTTTTTCCTAACGTGACAGGGAGTTTAATGAATGAGATGTTTTTTTTTTCTGTGTGAAAGTGAAAAGGGTTAAGTTTCCGCCATAGTGTCTGTCTACATGTAGTTGATGTACGTTGATGGGGGGTATCTTAAGGAAGATTATTCTGGCATTAAGGATGATTAGTGGGTGAGGTTTATTCTGGTAAATTAATTTCATCAAACGGAGATGACATGTGGAGTATTGAAGTGCAAAAGCATATACGGATACTTGCTTTCATATTTGTAATGATTTGCTACGCCTTTTCGGAATATATGGTCTGGATTAAAGGGTTACTGCCTACTTGGGGGGAAATCATTTGAACAAAGCTCTCAAGACGTGGGGTTAGATTTTCTTAAATCAATACATATTGTCCAATGATGACGGCTGACCTGTTAAACATGTAAAGGGAAGATGACAATAATTATGTCCTCCTGGTTGGGGATATTGCAGAACTGGAAATTCTGAAATTAATTATTATATTCTGAGTAACTTCTGGGTGTGCCATTTTTTATGTCGATATGTAAGCATTGTATAACTTTGATTGACTTGAGTAGACAAAGTTTTTGAAAAGTCAATTCAGCTAATTAATCCATGAATAGCTTCTAACCGAAACAACCCGCCGAAATAGTGACGATGGACGCTGAAAATAGTCCTTCTGTTGTGTTAATAACTCAACGTGCATATATCGTCGAAAATATCGTGACCAATAAGCACCATCTGTCAACCAATTTTGGTGTCGAATTTTGTTGAGCACGGGACTTTCGCGGTGGGAGATGGTCGACATGCCGTTCAGGAACACCTAAGACGTTGCAATGAACTAGTTAAAACGGTAGGAGAAAGTTTTGCCGAGAATCCACATGTGTCATGACCACGCTCAGCATTTTGGCATCATTTACCATATGTGGGGCATTTTGAAAGATGATTTGCATTTGATTCCGCTTTAAGTGCAATCGACTCTAAAAATATTGCCGAGGACTATCTAGTCGCTTGGAATACGTCCAAACAGTCGCTCGGATAGTTGTCACTGAACCTCATTTTTGGAAGAACATTTTAATGATCAACGCGACGAGGCCCATTACACACTCTCTGGCGCGTGCTAATTTCAAACTTAATTGGCATATTTGAGGAACGGAGAATCCATGGAAATCCGTGAAACACCATTGCATGACCAACAAATGACTGAATGACAAAACCATAATTGGCCCATTTTTCTTCAGAGAAAGCGAAACAGTCGATGGGAATGGATTTCAGTGTCGGCCCAGAAATGTGTAAACGGAGGTGTGGAATTAAACTCAAGGACGATCGGTCAACTTATTGATCGGATACAGATATTTGTGTTTTTAAGAAAGTAATTGCAGTAAAGTAGGAAAGAGCTAACATTCTTTTTTAAATTGCCCAATTCTGATTACGTGATTCCTCAAACATGTAAACAGATTTCTGGACTCTCCCTGTTTCCTGGGCTATTAATATTTTTTGACTTCCTTATATACTTACTCAAGTGGCGCTACAGTTCGGAATGAATCTGGGCCCCAACCAACATGCCTCTCCAATTAGCCCGGTTCCTAGCTAATTGCCTCCAGTTGTGCACTCCAATTTGGTTGAGGTCGGTTTCTACGTGTGCGCGCCACTTAAGGCGAGGTCTTCCTCTACTGCGTCCGGCGTCTGGCTGGGAATCAAAGACTCTTCGAGCCGGAGTATTGGTGTCCATTTTCTACATGTCCTAGCCATCTAAGACGTCCGGTGCGGAGTTTTTTTTTGTCTATGGGCATGTTTTTGTTAGAGTTAGAGGTAGACAAAGTCCCGTATACTACCTCAAAGTTATATCTGCCATGACGTGACGTTCTGTCTAATTCGTCGATGTTGTATGTCCTTTTATGTTGACACCATATATTTAGTCTTACCGTCATTTACTGCTAAACCCATTTTTGCCGCTTCCTTCTCTTTACTAGCAAACGTGGCTATGACACTACGTTGGGTCCTACCAATGATATCAATATCGTCGGCGTATGGTAGTATTTGCAGCACCGATTTTTTGAGGATTGTACCTCTGGTGTTGGCTCGGGAGTTTTGCACCATCCTCTCAAGAATCAAAATAAAGAAGTCACATGACAGTGCATCGCCTTGCCTAAATCCTTTTTTGGTATCGAATGTGTCGGTGAGGTCGTTTCCGACCCGGGTGGCACAGCGAGAATTCTCCATCGTCATCCTACACAAACGGACGAGTTTTGGCGGTATACCAAAACTAGACATGGCTCTGTATAGTTCGTCTCTATAAATGCTGTCGTGTGCTGCTTTGAAATCGATGAATAGCTGGTCGGTATCGATTAGGACTTCTTGGGTTTTTTTCCAGGATCTGCTGAAGTATGAAAATTTGATCAGTTATGGGCTTTCCTGGCCTGAAACCACACAGATATCACCGCACTGATGATCAGGTTGTTGGTAAACGGTTTCAGGCGTTCACATATTACGGCAGATAGGATCTTGTAGGCGATGTTGAGTAGACTTATGCCTCTATAGTTGGCGCAGTTCAGGGGGTCTCATTTTTGGTGGATCGAGCAAACGAAGCTGAGGTTCCATTCTTCAGGCGTACTTTCATCCGACCAGATTTGGCTAATGAGTTGGTGGATGTTACTTAGCAAGTCATCTCCGCCGGCTTTATAAAGCTCGGCGGGAAGGCCGTCAATTCCGGCGGCCTTATTAAGCTTGAGTTGAAATATTGCTATTCTCAGTTCACTTAGGTCGGGTGGTTGGTAATTTTCGCTTTCGCCAATATTGAATGGCAGCGGAATGTTGTTCGTCATCGCTATTTATTAGTCCACAGAAGTGTTTCTTCCATATCCTCAGCATTGACTGTGTCTCAACTACGATATTTCCTTGTTCATCTCGACAGGATTCTGTTCGAGCCTTGTATCCTTGACTTTGACGTTTGGTATAACTTGCGAACACCAAACAGTAACGCGAAGTGAGTGTAAGAGACGTTGATGGAGGTTTTTGGGATTCTGTTCAAAGCAGTTCAGATGAAAATGTGCCTCATCGATCATCATAAAATTTTTCAAAAATTGTTCGTCATTATCGGCGATATTTAGGATAGCTCTGCGGTACTCCAGACGTTTTTCTGGGTCACCAGGATTGAGCTGTTGAACCGTAGTGTAGTGGTATAGTGGTCGCCTGTTGAGTGGAAGTTTGCGCGTTCAATCCCAGCCAAAATCCATGAAACTTTTATTCAAAGAAATGAAAATAGGTCGGTAGTTACTGTTAGAAGTATACACCATCTTGATGGATCTCCGAATTTAACGAACACAAAAAAAGTGACTCCCCGAAGTTAGTTCGGACACCACCCGTGGAGTAAGTCTCCACTACATCCAAAATATTTCCTTTGACTCTCTTTCTTCCCCTTCTCGAACGCTCGTACCGTGGTAAAACATTTAAATTGTATTCATAACCCCTTTAGTACGCGTAAATTATAAAAAAATGGATTTTGTAAGGGTATAGGTGTAGATCTTTCCTTAAAATCAGATAAATCGTGCTACGCGGTATACCTAAATGTGTTGAACTCCGTTGTGGCGATATTTCAGGATCTCTTGCAACACTTTCCCTAACGACCTGGATGTTTTCGATCGATCGTCCAAAACCAACGTTGGAACGTTAAATATACGGAGATTATGGGATCCTCCTCGAGCGTTATGGACGAAAGTTAGTGACAGAGACCGGTGTCACTGTTAAGTCTGCACTGAGACAAAGGTAACCGTTGCAGCAGTTCCTCTAGTTCCAGCTCCTAAACGGTGAATATCATATAGGACATCCCATGGAAATCATATTTTTTCCCACCGCATAAAAATGATGAATTTATCTGATAATTGCTCAAATACTTTAGAGAAGTCAGTGTATATACATACACTCAACATTTTCCTGTTTTCTTAAGTTTTGGAATACAATGGTGAATATACACTGCGCGTCATCAGCACATGCACCTTGTCTTTCATTTATCTTCGGAATTTGAACACGTATTGGCACCAAATTTTATTTACTGCTCAAGTGATCTATTTTTTTTTAATACGGGTAAAGGAAAAATGCTATCGGTTGAAGAGAAAGCAAAAATCGAAGCTTATAAGGAGCTCAGGCTTTCAATAAGTGAAATATCAAAAAAAGTTGGCAGAAGTCGAAAAGTGATATACAATTTTTTACGTAATAAGTCGGGATATGGTCGAAATAATAAAGGCGGTAATAATAAAGTGATTTCCGATGCTGATAAGAGAGCAATTTTGAGAAACGCATCCAACTCTCATGAATCTACCGCAAAGATCAGGGCAAATGTTGGTGTTAAAGCGAGCTTATCTACTGTTCAAAGGGTGATAAGGAATGCTCCACAATTGAAAAGATTAAAACTAAAGAAAAAACCACCACTTAACGATGCTCGAAAAAAAATGCGATTAAATTTCGCACAGGAGCACATGGAAATCTGATTGGCACTATGTTGTCTTTTTGGATGAAAAGAAATTTAATTTGGAGGGACCCGGTGGATACAACTATTATTTCCATGATCTTCGGAAGGAGGAACATCAGTTGGATCGACTTCATAGTTGTGTGGGCGGTGTGATGGTGTGGGCAGCTATCTCCTACTATGGTACGTGCGAGCTGCAATTTTTGAACACAAATATGAATGCAAACACTTATAAAAACGTACTGGAAACTGTTTTTCCCCATTTTAAAAATTTATTTGGAAATGTGCCATGGTGTTTCCAACACGACAATGCTCCTATTCACACTGCCAGGGTGATTAGGTCTTGGATTGAAGCACAAAACGTCAATTTATTGAAGTGGCCGCCTTACTCACCGGACATCAATATAATAGAAAACGTATGGGGATGGCTGGCTCGCAAAGTTTACGAATCTGGCAGGCAATATTCTACCAAAAAAGATTTAATTGAAGGCATTTAAAGCGCTTGGTCAGCCATTTCCTTGAATTATATTGGAAAGTTGTACGAATCGCTTCCCAATCGGATCTATGAGATGATTCCCAACAAGGGAGGATCGACTCATTATTAAAATTGTAAAAAAATGTTTAAATTAGTCAATTTATAAGTTTAAAAATAAATTCTTACCTGAAAAAGTTAAAAGAATTTAAAAAAAAGTGATGTGTGCTAACCTGATGACCTAATCTAATTTTTTTAATTTTTCAGTTGATTTCGAAAATAAACTATAAAAAAATATTGACAAATAGAGAAACACTAATTTTTGTTTTATTTAGTTGAAAATTGATTTGTTAATAATCGCTAGAATTTTTAGAATTTTAGCTTTCTTACTTTTATTAGAAATGAGCGAAAACTATTAAAAGCAGGGGTGTGCTACCCTGATGACGCGCAGTGTATGTTAATGTTTCGACAAAGAAAAAAACCAATTTATCACAAATAATATGTTCGAATAGTTTTAGACACTGTTTTTTAGTGCGAGATCATCCTAGTTCCGGGATTAAACTCGAGTTAACTCGAGAAAGTAGTTTTTCAGTCAATTTAAATCCAGAGTTCACTTCGAGTTAATCCAGCAAGTTTGTTGGAATTAAATGATCAGATGTTTTTGACAGATGATAAAATACCAACCAATTATCTTGTAAGATCGTTTTTCATTTGTTTCGGGAAAAGGAAACCAAACAGCTGATAACTGAGCTGTTGCAGATTTTATACATTTCGATAACTTTTTGACAGCAAAATCGGTAAAACATGAGTTCTACCAAATCAAATCACCACACACGGAATCAAATTTAATCCTGCACTGAAAAACTGCTTCGTGAGTTAACTCTGGATTAAATTTATTCCGGTGTTAGTTAACTCTGTATTAACTCAGAGTTAACTGAGCACTGAAAAACCGGGGCTTAGAAAGCTGGAATGTAGCTAAATAGCTAAACACCCTTTTACCGATATTTTTCAAGTACAGTATAAGAAGATAAAAATGCAGTTTCTTAAATATTTTGTCTCTGAATTTCAGCCTGGTTATGCAAATCGTAAAATATTTGCTCTTAATTTTATTTACTTGTCTATAAATCCTAAAATTTAAATTCTATTTTATGATTTATATCATCTCTCCCTTCCTACTACTGTTCTTCCATTGCTATTAAGTGCTTTCACAGACCTACTCCTACCTAAAGCCTTATGATCCCACAACCAACAATCTCATAAGAATTTCCATCATTTTTGTTGGCATGGAAATTTATCTAATTTTTCCCTCAATTGTGGGAGATCAAGATGATTTTGCGTTCCCAATGTAATCCGCTTCTATCTGGTTTTTATTGGAAAAAATAAAAAGACGTGCTTAAGTAGTCCACCATCGCTACTGGCACTCTGTGTAACGATGTGCAATTGAAATTCTATGGTGCTTGGTGTGTGAATCGTAAAACTTTAATTATTCCATATTCGCAAGACTTGCAAAAGGAGAGGGTTTTGCAAATCATGGCAAATCGTCACAAATCATGGCAAATCATGGCAAATCATGGCCTATGGGCGCTATTTTTGGATGGTGCGAAAATTGAACAAAAAAAGTCGTAAAAATTTATTTATGGTGGTACGTTTCTTTTTTGTTAGATTTCAGAGATTTTCGTTTTCTCAACCATGGCATCGAGGCTTTGGTGTCATGTGGTGAATAATTTGGTTGCAACACTTGTTTGGTGGGTGAATTTTATCGTTTTGGTGGTTTCGTAAGGTTTTTCGCAATCACCCGGCCTGACACATATAAGTTTGTCAGTTATCCCATTGCAATGTGTCAACTCTAGCACCCAACGAAACCAACCTTCAACCCCAATCGGAAGTTCTAATTTCAAATGTACCGCCGACATAGTAAACACCACTTGAGTGAGTTTTTTTTCTAATTTAAGAAAAAACACTTCCAATGACTTACTACTGACAGGGGCAATATCTTGCCCACCACAAATAACTATAATTAATCCATTAGCCGAGCAAATATCAATTAATTCAAGTACTTGGCGCATTGAACCGGTCCTGACACAAGTATGTGCCAACATGATTTACAGACCGATGTATCGTACCTATGCGTATGGACTCTCGACAACATGTTGCATTTTATACAGCTGGCTATCTGGTGGGGCGTGCCGATACCGATGCAAGTGCATAGTATTTGCAATTTCCATTTGGGTTAGTCAAATATATTTTCCACTTAATAGGAACTAACATGAGTCAACAAATGAATATAAATAGCAGCATTTTGCCATTCCGATGGTGGCCGGCAGTTGGGGCGGCGCACAATTTCCTTGATCACTTCCTACATCCTGCAGCCAGGTCGGTGTCGGTTTAGGCACGTACATAGGCAACCGCGATTACTCACTGTGCGCACTGCATTTGCATGCAAATGATAAAATTATTCAAAAACAAATCCACGACTGTAGCTATGGCTGGTGTTAGGTATCCTCATGTGTTGAAATTCACCCCAGAAAAGCATATCATGAAGTATAAAAATAAAACGGGCAACTATACAATATTGTGGTTTATCTAAAAACATTTTATTGCATATCTTGATTTCAATTTATGTTAATAAATAGAGATGCATGTTTCCATGACTGAAGCGTACGTACTTGCTATTTGCTTGCGTATTATGAAACATGGCATTAAAAAAACGCGTTTTTGAGAAAATCCATTTTTTAAATTTCTTCTATGGATTAGAAATTATCTTTCGAAACGTTCAATTCAAGTTGTTTTAGACGGTTTTAAGTCTGCAACTCACCAAATAAATGCTGGTGTCCCTCAAGGCTCAGTTTTGTCTCCGACTCTCTTTCTCATTTTTATAAAAATGATCTCCTGTCTGCAACTTCTAATCCAATCCAATTCCTTCGCTGCTGACAGTACTCTCAGCTTCTCATATTCGTGTTCATGTCCACGTTCCTTATCTTCGAACGTGGACTCTAATTTTGTCGTTAAGAGTTATGTTATGTTAAGCTCATTGAATTCCGACCTCGACAGCATCATCAAATGGGGAAAATCCAACATAGTACAACTCAGTGCTTCCAAAACACAATGCTGACTTCTGTCGTTAAGCGAAACCATAATCTAGAGCAATTATCTATGAATGGCACCTGCATCGTCTCGGTATGTGTGTTAGTAACGACTTACTTTGGAACGACCACATATTCCAAGTCGCTAAAAACGCAGCGAAATGTCTAGGTTTCCTTAATCGATGTAAGAAATATGTCACCCCTTCTGATCTGACCGCAATATATAACGCGTTTATACGCCCTGAACTTGAGTTCAACGCCCACGTCTGGTCGGGTTCACCAAAAACAACATTGCACCTCCTATATAGGATTCAAACGCGTGCGAAAAAAAAAACTTATAGGAGACATTAGAATAGCGAACTCTTTAGTTTCGCTCGAACATCGTCGAAATATCTCCTTTAACAACCAATGCTCAAATGAAACAGCCAGCTGCATTCCTCCCATTCAACAATTCAGCCGCATTACTAGTTACGCTACGAACGCAAATCCGTTTACCCTCAAGACTATCTTCGGACGCTAAAAATTTGAGCTGAAATATAGCGTTTCGTACATAAACCGAACAACACGAATGTGGAATGCTCTACCAAACTCTGTTTTTCCTTTCGATTATAACCAACAGGCATTTGAAACCAATGTGCATCGGTATCTCCTTTCCCCTTATCCCGAATTTTCTTAATGCCCGCACTGGTCTAAAACATATAAAGGGTATTCCTAACCCCAAAGGTTATTTACTTAAGTGGCGCTACAGTCCAGAATAATCTTGGGCCTCAACCAACATGCCTCTCCAATTATCCCGGTTCTTAGCTAACTGCCTCCAGTTGCGCACTCCAAATTGGTTGAGTTCGGTTTCTACTTGTGTGCGCCACTTAAGGCGCGTTTGACGTCTGGCTGGAAATCAAAACTCTGCGAACCAGAGTATTGGCGTCCATTCGTTCTACGTGACCTAGCCATCTTTAACGCCCAATGCGGAGTTTTTTTGACCAGGGTTATGTCGCAGTACAGCTTGTGTAGTTCTTGGTTGATTCTTTGTCTCCATAGCTCATCAACGCAAACGGGACCGAAGAATTTTCCTCTTGAATCGACCAAGGATTTTTCATCCATTTTTGATACGGTCCATGCTTTAGCAATCAGTACTACACTGCTTCAACTCCCTCCAAACACTCAGTTCCAGGAACAAAACCAGACTATGGTGGGTCCCCGGACATAAGGGAGTTGAAGGTAACGAAAAAGCTGATGAACTAGCCAGAAAAGGTTCGGAAACCCCCTTCATTGGACCTGAACCCTTCTGTGCAATCCCCAAATCAGCCATAAATCTGGTCATAAAAAACTGGGAACAAAATAAATGTGTTTCATACTGGGGAAACATCCCAGGCCTAAGACAGGCCAAAAGAGCTATTCAGCCCTTCAAATCAGATGCCAACAAGATACTAAATCTGCACAGGCACGATATCAAAAACTTAGTAGGCTACCTAACTGGTCATCACGGTCTGCGATATCACCTAAACAAAATGTGTCTAGTCGACTCACCGGAGTGCAGACTATGTCTAGAAGAAGACGAAACAGCCGAGCATATCATATGTGAATGCCCGGCCCTTTACGGTATGAGAAGGGAATCTTTCTTAAGGGAATTTTTAAGTCCCGAAGAACTGAGGAAATCTTCGGCTGAAAATATTATCAGCTACATAAGGAAAGTAGAAGCGCTACTAACCTAAAAAAACATCTGACGGCAAGCACAATAGATCTTTTAGGTCGATGTGTATATTACTGCTTAGGCAGGTCAGAATTTAAAAAAAAAAAAAAAATGCTTTAGCATGGAGGGTCTTATAAAGGATCTCCTTAGTAGTTCGATTGAGGACTTTACTACTTAATTGCCTTCTTAGCCCGAAGAAACAGCGGTTGGTAAGAGTAATTCTTCGTTTAATTTTCGACGAGATGTTGTTGTCGGCTCCGCCGAGGTAGACAAAGTCCCGTACTACCTCAAAGTTATATCTGTCCATGATGACGTTCTGTCCAATTCGTCGATGTTGTATGTCCTTTTATGTTGACAGCATATACTTAGTCTTACCCTCATTTAATGCTAAACCCATTTTTGCCGCTTCCTTCTCTATACTAGCAAACGTGGCTATGACATCACGTTGATACCATCCAATGCTGTCAATATCGTCGGCATATGCTAGTAGTTGCAGCACCGATTTTTGGAAGATTGTGCCTCTGGTGTTGGCTCGGGAGTTTTGCACAATCCTCTCAAGAAACAAATTGAAGAAGTCACATGACTGCACATCGCCTTGCCTAAATCCTTTTTTGGTATCGAATGTGTCGGTGAGGTCGTTGCCGACCCTGATGGAGCAGCGAGAATTCTCCATCGTCATCCTACACAAACGGAAGAGTTTTGTCGGTATACCAAAACTAGACATGGCTCTGTATAGTTCGTCTCTTTAAATGCTGTCGTGTGCTGCTTTGAAATCGATGAATAGCTGGTCGGTATCGATTAGGACTTTTTGGGTTTTTTTCCAGGATCTGGCGAAGTGTGAAAATTTGATCAGTTGTGGACTTTCCTGGCCTGAAACCACACTGATAAGGGCCTATCAGGTTGTTGGTAAACGGTTTCAGGTGTTCACATTTTACGGCAGATAGGATTTTGTAGGCGATGTTGAGGACACTTATGAATTTGTAGTTGCCATAGTAAAGAGTCTCCTATTTTGTGGATCGGGCAAACGATAGTGAGGTTCCATTCTTCAGGCATACTTTCATCCGACCAGATTTGATTTATGAGTTGGTGGATGTTACTTACCAAGTCATCTCCGCCGGCTTTATAAAGCTCAGCGGGAAGTCCGTCGTTTCCGGCGGTCTTATTAAGCTTGAGTTTAAATATTGTTATGCTCACTTCACTTAGGTTGGTTGGTTTCCAGTTTCGCTGTCGTTGCCAATATTAAATGGATCGTTCTGCCTGACAGCGGAATGTTGTTCGTCATCGCCGTTTAACAATTTTTTTTTCAAAAACTATTGACATAAATAATTTAATTTAAATTAATTCTTAAAAGACAGGTTTCTTGCTTTCAAACCCGGTATAGTACTTCATTGTAAGTGTTGCCGTTTTTTTTCATTTTAAGTCTTTTTTTCTAAAATTGACCCTACCTCCTAAACGGAAAGAAACCACTCTTGTTAAACGCCTTCGAGTATGCGCTTTACCTTTGCAAGAGCCCATCAAAATAAAGACCTAAAATTCTGGAAGAAAGTGGAATTGAGTGAAGAAACTAAGGTTAATAGGATTTGGCCAGATGACATGACAATTGTTCACCGGCATAAATGCCAAGGTTTGAATCCCAGATACACTAAAAAAAAAAACAAATTAATCATGGTGGAGGCAAGGACCGCTTGTAAAAATAAGTTCCAAAATGGGAAAATTTCAGTACCTTAATATATTAAAAAAACACGATGGAGCCCTAAACTTTTGAGTCTATGCCAGTGAATTGGATATTCATGCAGTATAGTGATCCTATGCACTCCCCCAAAATAATCAAAGATTGTTTCTCGCAAGAAAATATTCATGTTTTGGATTGGCCAGCTCAGAGTCCCGATCTTAACCCAATTGAAAATATGTGGAATGACGGTAAGGTACAAATTGTGCAGCGGAACTTTAAAAATATGGATGAACTCTGGTATGGCATAACGAAAGCTTGGTATTCTATCCCAAAGGAATGATTTCAGAAGCTTGTTGAAAGTATGGGGCGGAGATGTGGGGCAGTTATAGAAAATTCTGGCTATAGTAGAAAATACTGAAGAGGTAGAACTCAAAACAGAAATATTTTCAATGTTTTAAAATAAAATTAAGTTCATTATTGTGTTTGAAATTTTACTTAATTTAATAACGTCTTCATTCTGCTTAGTAGGTTTAGTGCCATTTATGTGTCCATGACTGTATATTCCATTCCTGATATCTAGTCATTCCATATAAAATTTCACCAACTTGTTTTTTTTTTCAAAAACAAAATCATAGTTTATTTTACCTTTTTATTGTCAGTCCATGTTGGCCCATTCACAACTGCATGATTGAAAATTCCTTTCTCATAATGTAAACAAAATAACCTAAAGCCTATAAATCGATACTTTACACGGAATATAGGAATACATTTTCTTTCCCAAAAGGAAACGTGTAAATTACCATCATGACATTGATAGTCACGCTTTGAGTACCTACGGTTGCTTAATGAAAATGTAAGCTCTTAAGAAAACCTGAGGGTAAGACTAATTGTCGAAATACACGCCAACTTTTGGAAATGACACATCCATTTCACGTCAATAGTTATCACGCTTAGTTGATCTTATCACCACTTATGTTCAATTGAATGGACTGTCGAAAACATTTCGACATGCCTTGTGGTCAAAATATGTACCCTCGAAATATTTTAAGAAATATTTTCTATACCACTTGACAGTATCGAGTCCTTATGACAGCAAACCAATAAAACGAAACAGTCAGACAAAATCGATATAAATGACATTAGGTAATGTCTGTGGTAGTCGAATCATCCTAGGGGTGCCGAAAGTGTGTGTAAATATGTATTTGATTTCGAAAGGAATAAAAATAAACAAACAGTACTACGCGACTAGAATAAAGTTTGCCTTCGTCTTTTTATTCATAAAGAAAGTTATGATTTCGAAAAGATAGTTCATAACCCTTCCACTAGAATAAACTTTAAAAATTCTTGAAGCCTTACCTAACCTGATATAATTCGATATCAGGTAAGGTAAGGATAAAGTAGCGATTCGTCAGCACACATATACCATATTTGGCCCATTGTGATACTTTACTTGGATCTTTTGGGTTTTCCCTTATCTTGATATGAAAAATCATCCTGAGCATCGAATAATATGGAGGAAGCACCATGTTGCATAAATTGCTGAGATTTTGAAAGCAGTATACTCCAAAATGAAGCATTATTTCGATTGAGGGTGCTGGTAGGTACAAAAAATAGGGATAGTTCTCTCTTCCCTCATCGTTTACCCATACTGAAGTTCCATGTATCGTTGTATGCTTGACAGTATTCCAAAAATCAATGTTTGTCAATCTCAAGTAAGGCAATCGGATTTGGCATAACATTGTAGATCTCATCATGCGTCCAATCATTCTGTTTTGCTAAGAAATTGCATTCTGATTGAGTGCTACCAAAGAGTATACAACTACAAGAGTGCGCATCTCATACAACGAAAATTTACTATGAAGGGTACTGATATTGATACCCCAATGTGCACATTGCCATGCCCAGCATCAAGCAACAACATAGCAGATGCATACGAACGAAGAAAATTCCCCTACGCACTTACCGCCCGTGTCTGAAACAGCTACAACAGTTTTAGCTGTGATGCGTACTCTATAGCTATATACCTCTTTGGTGCTACTTAGGACGATTTATTCTTTTTCTGCGTCTCCAACCCTAGCATCTTATTCGTTCTATGTGTATTTCTTAGACTTGTTATAAGTCGCTATATCTTGACCTCCCAAGACTGTCAAGGTTAATGGGACTGAGGATTATTCGATGAATAAAACTGACGAGGCTTAAAATTAATTAAAATATTTCAAGTTCAGGCTTTTCCGATTTTTCATAGTTTTATATTTCGATATTCACTGTTGTATGCTCCTCTATCCTGAGAATACAGGGTCCTGCAACGTAACTTTTAATTTTGAAATCCGTGTCCTTTAGTGTGTGGGGTCATCGTGTGTCGGGAATGGTCTAATTTGACAGGCGTGGCTTATAAGTTGGTCGCCATTATGCGTTGGAAAAGTTGCAGCGTCGAGGCCTTTTCGAACGGATGTTGTGTATTCGTTGAACAGCTCGCCTTTCGAAATCGCTTCAATGTATCTCCGTTGAGCTCTGTTTCGGACCGAGATTTAATTATTGCAAGGGTCACTACCTGCAGACAAACAATCCGATCACCTGAGAAATTTAAGTTTGAGAGCTTTAATCTTGTAATCGCACATGACTGATACGAATCCCCGAAAATTGCATCAAAGGCCTTCACATTAAGTCAATCTCTCCGCTGGGATTGTTGGTCCCTGTATTTTTGAAGAATATGAGATCACAGTGGTAGTGAATTAAGGGGGCCTAATTCAAGAGTGATTTTTCTGCCTGTATACACTAGGATGACCGGATCTCATGGGGGGAAAAAAATGTCTGAGTCTTGTTTGTCTGGACGTTACAAAACGATTCCCCGAAATTGAGAAAGCCGAAATGTGAGCTCGATTAAACTACGTCAACCCGTGCCGCTCGTCGCTCAAAGTTTGAAAAATCCAAATTTTTGGCCAAAAAGCTGACATATGGTGTCATTATATGGAGCCATATGGAGTAAATAATAAAAACACGTTAAATGTCTCAAAAGAAAGCTTATGCTGTTCTTAAAAATTTATATTCTCTACATAATTGTTGTTATTTTAAGTCTAACAGAGTTACAACAGCCTTTGACCCCAAAAAACGTGACCTGGTTATTTTGTTATTAAGTGGTAAATTTTGCTTTTTGTTTGGTGTGCTTTTGAGTTTAAAGTAAAAATATAATAAAAAAAAACATATGAGAGGCTACAATCCGCTATGCGGATCGTTGAATACCCTATCCCATCCCATCCTTTAAATTAATATCCTCAAAATATAGGCCTTATGGCGATGAAATACAGAAAATGAAATTGTCACAATATATTGCTCAGACAGTTTCTCAAAATCTTTTGTGGTTCGACAAAAAACAACGTTTTTCTATTGCATATGCCTAGGGGTAGGGCATACAAATGGTTTTTGTAAGAAAACGCCCCTAAAAAGTGGGCGTGGGTTAAAATGGTCTATCGATGAAATGTTCATATTAATACTACCAATGACAGTGCATCAAAACTTTTTTCGAAAATTTTAAAATTTGACCGGAAAACGTTTTTTATAAAAAAAACGCCCCTAAAAAGTGGGCGTGGCAAAAAACTTTATATTGACGAAATGTAGATATTACCATTCTCTAAATATGTTGCTCAGACACTTTTTTAAAATTCATTACGGTTTGGTCAAAAAATACGTTTTCCTAAAAAGGGGGCGTGGCAGTGGGCGGATTTCAAAAAAATTTTACACTTGTTCTGGTGGCACGGACGAGGATCCTATATACCAAATTTAATTATCCTAGCTCAAAATTTAAGGCCCAAAAATCGGTGACGAACAGACGGACGGACGGACAGACAGACAGACATGGCTAATTCGACTCAGCTAGCGATTCTGAGTCGATCCATATACTTTGAGGTATATGTAGCTAAGTTATTTCTCTATGTTACAAACTAAGTATCAAAACTAATATACCCCTATGGGATAGGGTATAAACAAGTAATACTGATAAGTCTTATGAAATTTTTTATTTTAAAATATAAAAATCATGTATATAAAACATACAAACAGACACAGAAACGATATAGACGTAGTACCTACATGAGTTAATAATTTTACATAGTTGTCTAATCTACTCTAGAAGTTTTGGAAAAGTAGTTTAAGTCAGGAATAATGCTCGGCATTTGCTTACAACTTGCAGGACATATTGCTTTTGATCTTCATCTTTTGTCAGAAGGTTGTTAAAGTCGGTTAGTAATTTAACACCACTCGCAGTCATATCATTAACTACTTTTAATGTTTTGACAATTTTCAATCCTTCTTGTAAGTCTTTATTTTGAGGCCAGGTGTTTGCATGTTGTCTTAGGAAATCTGTTTATATATTAAATCGGTCAAGTAATGTCAACGTTTCTTTAGTAAGTAAATTTACCAATATCAACTCCCTCTTTTAATTTTTTTCCTAACTTTTGGATTTACAACCCTAGCGTACTCTGATTGTTCATCTCTGCTACTGGGAAATTTATTAGCCATTAACAATTTTTTATCGCCTGTAATGGTGGAATAAAAAACGATAATCCCACCAACTTTGCATTTAAATATCACAAATGTTTCGAAAATTTGGTCAGGGATTTCTGTCTTTGTCACATTCTTTATAGTCTAACAGGCTATGCAAAATACCTAAATCTTGCTTTGGTGCAAGATAAGTTTTTGGAGCATTGAACGAAGCTTTACAATAAATTTTAAGTAGGTAAACAAAAATGGCAGTGATGAATGGCTCCAGAAGTTTTAAAACCCACAACATTGCCGTCTTGTTATTCAACAAATACGAGAACCAACTGCAATAGCTCCTTGAAGTCATTTCTGGGGTGGCTCTCAGTTATTTTGGTCTTGAATTCTGCAGTAACATACATTGCAATTACTTCTGGAGTTAGCTGTTTTTGTATTATAGATTGTAAAACTGAAACTTGTGTCGTATTTTCCTTTGTCTATCTTAAAAATGTCTGGATGATATCGAATGCGCCTCTTAACAGAATTTCCAAGATATGGTGACTCCAAGCTAGGTATAACAATTCTCTTCCTAACATTTGCTCCAATATGACAAAGCCGCATTGAGACTTACCGTGTTGGATGCTGTTATGTCGAAGCACATCGCGTTGACGGTGTGAATTCTTAATTCGGAGACAAATTATATAAAAACCCGTAAAATTCTTAGAATACTCCCAAATTGACTCCAGGTCACGTTTTTGGGGTCAAAGGCTGTTGTAACTCGGTTTGACTTAAAATAACAACAATTATGTATAGAATATACATTTTGAAGAACAACATTGGCTTTCTTTTGAGATATTAAGCGTGTTTTTGTACACTACTTGATAAATTCCACTTACATTGGGTTTCGTCCCAACCCTGGTTCAAATACTAACCTAACTACATGTTCTCATGTTCTTCATTATCACTGTGATCTCATTTTTTTTTCAAAAAACCAGGGCCCACAATTCAAGGTTCCAACAGGACAGAGCAACGACTCCCACTTCAGGGGTCTTTTTAGGGAACATTTCCATGAGCGCTTCATTTCAATAAAGGGTCATTCCGCTCCCCCCATTTTGGCGCCTTGAGATTTTGTTTGTAGTTTTTTTATTCCTCGTTTTAGATATGTTAAATAATCCTACTCCCTATGATAGCATAGGTATACGGCCCTCGGACATTTCTGATATCGGACAATATCAATTGCAATATAGTCGACCTTGATCATATTTCATCTCTGTATTTGAGTGAACCAATGTCCCATCATGATGCGTTATATTTTTCAAAAAAATGTATTATTGTATGAGTTTTAAAATACAAACAATGAATTTCTCTTTTATAAAAATAATAAAACCCATTAGCACATTCTACGAACCCTAATTGGACACGTTTACTCCAATCCATATTAACACATACCCACCCCCTAAATTTGGTGGAAGTTCATTCTTTCAGGTGCGTTATGAACCAACAATCACTTTAAATAAATGATGGAACACCTTGTATGAGCTGTCAACTGTATACGCACACTGACTACGCGTTCGGAAGCCTACATATTTTTGTTCCGACTTACGTGATTTAGTGGGTTGATGGAAGTTAACCCAAAAAATGTTGGCGTTGAATAAATTGACAGAATGATTGATTGGCAAATGGTGAATTCCAGTAACCTGTAATGGAAATCTGTTAAATAATATTAAAACGATGGAACTTCATAACACTGTAAGGCCAATATTGTCATAGCGCAAAAATGCGTATTTTGAAATGATTGAAGTGGTTTTATTCATCATTGAAGTGCTCTGTAAAAAAACCTAAAGTCAGAGGTATATGACAAAAGCCACACTTTAAATAGCCAAAAGCTTTTTTTTATAATTGGCTCGCGCTAAAGGGATTGTGAATACCCTTATAGTGTTTGAACACAGCGCGGGCATTAAGGAAATAGAGGAGTAAAAAGAGGAGATACAGATGCGCGTTGGTTTTGAATTTCTATAAATTCTAATGGAGACGAAAAACTGGAACGCAACTGGCTATTTCGTTAGTGCATTTGTTGTTGTAATAGCGGTAAAAGAGTGTAAGGAAGGACACATTTCTACGATGTTCAAGCGAAACTATGGAGTTCGCTATGTTTGGATCTCCTATCAATTTTATCGCACGCTTTTGTATCCTATCTAGTAGGTGCAATGATGTTATGGCTGCACCTGACCATATGTGGGCATTGAACTCAAGTTTGGGGCGTATATACGCTTTATATATTGAGGACAGATTAGAAGGGGTGAACTATTTCTTGCATCGGTTAAGGAAACCTAGACATTTCGCTGCATTTTTAGCGATTTCAAATATGTGATCGTTCCAACGAAAGTCGTTACTCGTTACTTACACATATACCGAGCATGGAAAGTTTTTCGGTTTCGACGTTGCAAGTGCCATTCATGGATAATGGCTGTAAATTTTGGTTTTGCTTGGATGACAGAAGACAGCATTGCGTTTTGGAAGCATTAAATTCCACTTTATATAATTTACTTCATTTAATTATGCTGTCGAGGTCGGAATTTAATGAACTTAACATATTTTGTCGTTTTTGTTCCACATCCGAAGGTGAAGGGCGTGAATTCGAGAACGAATATGAAAAGCTGAAGGTACTGTCATCAGCGAAGGAATGGATTGGATTAGAAGTTGCAGAAAATATGTCATTAATAAAAATGAGAGAAAGTGTCGGAGACAAAACGGAGCCTTGGGAAACACCAGCATTTATTTGGTGAGTAGCAAACTTAAAACCGTAAAAAACTACTTGAATTGAACGTTTCGAGAGGTAGTTTCTAATCCATTGAAGAAGAGTATCATCGATACCAAAAGCACGCATTTTCGACAAAAGGGCTTGATGCCAAACCCTGCCAAATGCCTTTGAATTATCAAGTGCAACGGTCTTGTTGTCGCCACCAAGGTGGATTGATTGGTTCCACTTTTCATCAAATCACCAGTGGACCTGTTGCTACGAAAACCATATTGTCGGTCATTGTGGAGTTTTCGTGATTCAAGATATTTCATAAGCTGACGGTTTATCAGCGTTTCCATGTCCTGGGAAAGATGGAAGGTAAGTGCAATTGGTCGGTAGTTGGATAGAAAAGAAGATTTCCCTTTTTTGGAGACGGGCTGGACAAATGCAGTTTTCCATCGACTCGAAAAGAGTCCTGATGAATAGGACAGATTGAAAAGCTTACGCTGTGGTTTTGCCAGCGTTGAAGAATACCTCTTCAGAATTATGGAAAGATACCCGGCCCTATCAAGGTATCCGTCGGAGCGGACAATTTTCCGCAACGCATACTTCGTCGGAGGTTTAAATTGCATTCGAGGTATGTGTCATCGGAAGAAAATACTACACAAATGCGACGGCTTCACTTCACTACAATTCGTAAATAAATTCCGCGAAGAATTTTTGTCGGAGGAAATCGGAAAAAGTATGGTACTTAGCTGTCAAAAATTGCCCGAAAAATGCAGCTGAACGCATTTCAACGCAACGCGTTACAAAATGTCGGAGAAATATTCCGAACAGCTTTTCAGAAGAATACCTCGAAGCAAAAATCCTCCGAATCGTACAAAATCGGAGAATTTTCCGCTCCGACGGATACCTCGATAGGGCCGACCATCTGGACCTGCCGATTTGTGTATGTCGATTAATACTCTTGCGAGTACGAGTACGAAAGTGGATTGGTCCCATAGAATGTTCTACGTTCTCTATTACAGTGGGAGACTGGGCACAATCTGGCAGCGTGGAATTGGTAGCAAAATAAGCAGCGAGCAGATTGACTTTACTAGAGAGGTGACAGCTGGAATGTCATTGTAAATGATTGTTGGGATAGAAGAGAGGTCGAATTCTTAATGTTTTTTTTTTTTACAAACGACCAAAAATATTTACTACCTTTGGGACATAGTAGAATTTTTTGCCTCAACTTTTGGCCGTGGAAGAATTTGACACGCTTAGGCATTACAATCATTTCTGGCGGTTTTACTCAGTTGGGTTGGATTTGTATGACCGAAAATATAACTCTTTCATGCTAACAGCCTCTATACAGCTGGAGTCATACCACCAGTTAACCTTCGGTTTGATACTTTTTACCCGGTGATAAAGAATTTCATACCCAGGAGAATGGTGTTAGTTATCGCATCAGCAGTAGCATCCACGTCACTATCGAGGAAGCATAAGCTTAAAACAGAGACATAGTGCTGCCTTATTGGCTATCCTCTGGCATACGATTCGGATTAAAGTCCCTCAAAGTATATCTTACAATTTCCGTGTATGGTGATTTTAATCCATTCGTTTCCGCTGAGAAAGTGTTTCCAGTGACCCTACATGTTTGGTTTCAGTCAGAAGCAGATGAGATTCTCAACCACCATAAAGTTGTAGTCCAAGTCTGTGGATCGGCTACGCTTTGCTAATGTCCTTTAATGACCTTATCTAGTCTTCATTAAATACAAGGCTAACGTGTTACGCCTGTTGATCAATCGCTGAAAACGCCTTTACAACCGCACCCGAGAATGACCAATAATGTCCATATCGTCTGCGTTTCGCACAAGGTGTTCCAGCTTATCTTTTTCATTCTAAGCGATCGCCTTTAAAACAATTAACGATCAATCAAACCTTTAAAACCATTGGATTTTATAAACCTGGGTTTCACTATGGGCCACACGTAAGAACGCATAACTTACCAGTCCAGTGCTTACACTTTCGTTTGTTAGTGCTTTACAGAAGGGCTAAGATATATGCCTCTATAGATGCAGCAGGACATAACGGGTGATTTTTTAAGAGGTATAGAACAAAAAATTCGAAAAAATGAATGAAATATTTATTTGAATCGATAGTTTGAACCTTGCAATTTAATGTTTAAAGATAATTTCATGCTAATGTTGACCGCGGCTGCGTCTCAGGTAGCCCATCCGCTGAGTCCAATTTTGGCATACTCTTTCACACATATCGGCCGGTATCTCACGAATGAATGCATGGATGTTGGCTTCCAGTGCGTCAATCGAAGCGGGCTTGTCCCTATAGACATTAGCCTTGACATACCCCCACAAAAAATAATCTAATGGTGTCAAATCGCACGATCTAGGCGGCCAATTGACCGGCCCGAAACGTGAAATTAACTGTTCACCAAACTCGCCTCGCAATTGCGCCATTGTTTCGCGTGCTGTGTGGCATGTGGCACCGTCTTGTTGAAACCACATATCATGCAAGTCAAGAACTTCCATTTCGGGCAAAAAAAAGTTTGTTATCATCGCTCGGTAGCGTTCACCATTGACAGTAACGCTGCGATTCGCATCATCTTTGAAGAAATATGGCCCAATAATGCCGCCGGCCCATAAACCGCACCAAACAGTGGCTTTTTCGGGATGCATTGGTAGCTGTTGCAATGCTTCTGGCTGATCTTCACTCCAAATGCGGCAATTTTGCTTATTTACGTACCCATTCAACCAAAAATGAGCCTCATCGCTGAACACAATTTTTCGATAAAAAAGCGGATCCTCGGCCAGCTTTCCAAGAGCCCATTCACCAAAAATTCGGCGTTGTGGTAGGTCGGCTGGCTTTAGTTCTTGCACCAGCTGTATCTTAAAAGGCTTTACGCCCAAATCCTTCCGCAAAATTTTCCACGTAGTGCTGTAACAAAGGCCTAACTGCTGGGAACGGCGCCGAATCGACATTTCGCGGTCTTCTGTCACACTAGCTGATACGGCCGCAATATTTTCTTCACTACGCACAGTACGTAAACGTGTTGGTGGTTTAATGTCCAACAAAGTAAATTTGTCACAATCTTCCGAATAGACTGCTCAGTAGGTCGAGAATGCCGATCATAAAATGGAAGCAGCGCGCGATGAACATTTCGAACCGAGCACGAATTTTGATAGTTAAATTCAATAATTTTTAAGCGTTGTTCATTTGTAAGACGATCCATGGTTAAATTGCAAACCAAACTGAAGCTGTTTGACAGTGACACAAGGTACTAAACACACGTCAGCTGTCAAAACCAGTGTTGCCAAAACCAAACCAGCCAAAAAATCACCCGTTATAATCGCCTTTCTTGTACATAGATGTGACAAATGAAGCTGCTATTCCAGTCAATAAGGCCATCCATCCATCCATCCATCTTAGTTGCCATTTTGGTGCATACACCCTGGACGTGATTCATAAGGCACCTTTTTCGATTTCCCTAATCTTAGAGGCTTTGTTTTGGCTCTTTTTCCAACCGGAGTTTTCTGCTCCTAACTTTGTTGGCTCAGTACTCTTTGTGCTTCGAACTAAATTTCGTTGTAGTGCCTTGACATGTGCTTCTTCCGATACGGGGTCCTTTTTGGAATGATTTGCATGTATTCGATTACGCACATTTGATCATGTTTCCAGCTTAGTGTAAACATAGGTGAATGACAAAAGGCACTGTATTGACTGTAGAGCTTGCTTTATAGATTATAGCTATCTGTGGAGCTCAAATGTCGTCCAACGTAAAGTCTATTTCGCTGTTGTACCAATCGTAGCTCCTTCTCATTGATTCATCAGACTCTGCATTTGGCTGTGAAATAAATGTTAGTGTCGCCATTTATGTCTCCGAATGTATGGATACTTAGGATGGTAAATGCATGCCTCACATCTGTAATTTTTGGAACGTACTCCGGACAGTTTTCGTCTGGGAGCTAAAAAAGTATTCCTTGACAAGGTCCACAGTCTTTATAGTAGGAGTCTGTATGTACACAGACTAGCCGGTGTTTTAAAAAGTGCCTCTCATGCGTATCACAGACGTCTGTCTGTGATTACCCGGATGGCACGTATGCCCAGTTTCACAGTGAGAGCTTAAGCCTCACGTGGAACGTAACCTGCGGTTTAACATAACTTTGTGTTTCACAGTGCCGGCACTTAAATGTTGATAATACTTAAGCCCCCGATGTTGGTGGCTTAAGTGTTGGATTAACTTCTGTCATAGGAAATTTTGATTGGTTGTTGGATGTGGTAGAGAATTACTCAATGGGTGATGTCCATACTAAGTTCGGGTAGTAACTGTGTCATATTCGCAGAATTTTCCCGTTTGGTGTTTGGTAAAACTATATTTTAGGCGCGTAACTAATAAATTACCTACGAACCATTCGCAATGACTTGTTATACTTGGCTTAGCTAAACCACACTTTATTGAAGACTGTGAAACCCAAAAAATTTAAGACCAAATTTAAGATCTGCTTTTTTGCTTAGCTAAGCAACGGATTAAGCTCCCACTGTGAAACCGGGTATTAATGTTTCCTTGACTTCCCATGAAGAATCAGCATGTTAACATGTGCAACCTTTGGTGGTATGTAGTAACAAAATGTATTTCTGATCATATCCATCATATTTCCTAGATATCGTCTGGCTTATCACGTTCGAGGGTAAATTAGAGTTTTTGAATTTATTATCTGTGGCGTGTGTCCTTTTTACAACAGTCGGCTTTTTCGAGGTACGAAAGTAAGACTAACGCAACAACCCCTTCTTAGACGGTCAGATCCATTTCCTTACCCCTAACTAACAGGGACTGTAGGTGGAACCGTGAATTATTGCCGCTGTCACCAATGGTTTTTGCTACCAAATCAATATTCAAGGTACTAGATAACTGTCGGTAGCCCTTTAGATGCTCAAAGTCAAAGTTGGAAGGTCTGGCCTATGTAAAATCACACTTAGTTGTCCGTTTTTATTCATGGGCGGTTTTTTACGTCTCATGGATGAAATATAACAGCCGCAAACTGACGGTATCAACCGTCTTCTAACAAAAATGTAAGCGCTGTCCAAAAATGCAACTAATCTGATTTTATATAGTCAAACGGACGTCCGTTAAAAATACGTTTATGAACCATGTTTGACCATCCCTTACACATACCGTCCCACGATGTCATCACGAACCCCTATCCATCTGTAAATGCCAATTCGATCGAATTTCCTAATAACTGTTGCTTCCAGCCTTTCTTTACTTTTTCTGTGTAAACGCGAGGTATTTGAATTCCCCCCTCGATAGATGAAGACAAATTGAGTGTTCGCGCGCCTCCTCCTATCTGATCGGAATATTGAAGAGCCCGCCAATCGATTGACTGGAAGTACCTCTTCTGTAAAAACGACTTTACGACTACTTTGCGCCGAACACCAGTGTTGGCCGGTGAAGCTAATTGGAATTCAAGTGTTGGTGGTACTTGGCTCACACCTCCTCTCCATGCCTGGCAATAGCCATTTGAATATTTTACAATCGTTCATTTGTCTTGCTTTACCATCGCACCCGAGGACTTGTAATTGAAACCATGATGAGCCTTGCCAACTATTAATCAATTTTAATCGCAATATGATAATACCATCGATATGGGCGGTCGATTAGTTTGCTGCCAAACCCAAATAAAACTCGGTGTATGTGTGGGTGAGTTGGATATAATTCAGCAACTAATTGGAGATGACAAATTAAAGTGATTAGACGATTTAAATTTCATTTGACAGTTGTGAGTTGAAATTGAAAGACACATGCAGTTGGTTAAGGTCTTTGCTGAGGCCATTAATTATCCTTTATCATATGTTCACTATGCTAATACCACTTGTTGAATATTCTATTTATTTCATCTTTCTCCTTTTAGGGCCAATAAATTGCGAATTCCAATCTGCGGCTAATGACGGACCCATTCAATCTCAATGGAGGAGAAATTAATTGCATTTTGCCTGTCAAAACGAATGCAACACAGCAACCTTGCAACGAAAGGACTTCTTACCATTTCAAAGAGAGAATTGATTGAGTTATAATTAGGAGTGACAAGGACTCGGAGAATATTATCAAATCATGTCAAGCGAAGGATAAAGGACACAAATTGATAGAGAGAGTGAGCGAGGAAACCAACACCGACAACTGAGGCAGAGAGAATGTCGTCTTTGAGCACTGTGTCAACGCAATTACATTGTGAAAAGGATTTTAATTGAAATCGTACTCCATCAACGCCAATCGTGTTTTATAAGCGATAAAGTGTGCAGTGACGGACAGTTCCAATCATTATACCATATCACCTATAAAATAGTGCAACTCCTTTCGTGAGAAGGTATCACGTAATGAGGTCATACTTTCGAGTTAAGGTCGCGCTATTCAATCTTCAAGTGTGTCCTGTCTATGTGGTGTTTCTAGTTTTGATTTTGATTTTGAATGTTAACTCGGAGGTGTTTACGTTGGGCTATCTAACAGGGTCGCAAAGGAGGCCAGGCAATTTGGACTATCAAAGACCAGGTGAGTTGTGGAAATTTTATTCTTCCAATGTCTTATATAACCACGATCAATCTGATGTACAATATCGAGACGAAGTTTTATTAAAAATTTAATATAGGGCTTGATTCAACATGTGGCTTTGGAACCTCCTTAACCTTTTTTTTCGTAAAAATTTCGTTTTACTGATGACAGATGATTATTTGCCTATTATTCAAATGTCGCTCTTCATGACAGCACAACAAATTTAGTTTTGGCCTTGAAAACGATAGCTTTTCAACGAGGATATGTGTTACTGGTTTTCGTAGCAACACGTTAACTGCCGATTTTATGTCACATCGTACCGAAAAGTGTAACCAATCACTCCACTATGGTGTTAAAAACAAATTCGTTATTGTTGATATTTCAATATGTTTCTTCTTCTAACGATTTTTTTTTTGAGCACGTGTCCAAAGTAGTGTGAGAGTTTTACTCACTAATACCACCACCCATTTTGTATTTCTATTGCAACTAAGTATTCGACTTATCTAGCAATTTTTTTATCACGAGTATATAATATGTTTGGCAGGTGACTTTCCTTTGAGAGTTCCTGCTTTTTCCGCAATTTATAGTGCGGATTGTTATTATCGGGCCAAATCTAAGGGTTTAGTTCTTTAAAGACGCCGCATTATATTTGTTTCGTCAAGAATTTGTAGGACTATTGTGTTAACGTGTCCCAATAAACGTTTTTTATGGTTTCGTGCAAAATTTTTCGTTTCATCTCTAACCGCGGGAATACCCAGATCTCTAGGTAGATCTTCGTTCTTTATGTACCACGGCGCATTGACGAATGATCTTAACATTTTGTTTTCAAAAGTTTGTAAAATGTTTAGATTCGTTTCACTGGTACATAGTTGTATACCATATGTCCAAACCAGTTTTAGCACTTGCTTGTATAATAGCAGCTTGTTATCAAGGTTAAGCTTCGAATGTTTTCCGAGCAACCAGTACAGTTCTCTGTATTTATTCTTAAGTTCTTCGCATTTCTTTTTTACATGCGACTTACATTTTAATTTAATTTGGATTGGTCCAAGGACGCTTCCTTGCGGTACACCTGCCATTATTTCTTTGAACTCGGAATATTCGCTTCCGAGTTTCACACGGAAGAGTCTATGCTCAAGATACGACACGAGGATTTTATATAATTGTTCTGGCAGAACTTGATTTAGTTTATACGTACGGCCTTTGTGCCACACCTTTTCAAAAGCTTGCGACACGTTAAGAAATACGGCTGAACAAATTTTCTTTTCTTCGAAAGCTTTCTCAATTACATCTGTAATTCGATGTACTTGATCCACCGTTGAATGTTTACTTCTAAACCCAAATTGATGGTCAGGTAAAAGACGTTTCTGTTCAATTATGGGGTGTAAGCGACCGAGTAATATCCGTTCAAAAACTTTTGAAATTATTGGAAGAAGTGAAATAGGCCTGTAGGATTTTATTTCAGTTGGTGATTTCCCTGGTTTTAGAACCAAAATCACTTCCGCGACTTTCCACTGTCTTGGTATATATTCTAATCTGATTGCTGCATTTATAATAAAAAGAAGCTTAGTTAATGCTTTCCGAGGCAACATTTTAAGAAGTTCTCCTGTAATCAGGTCATAACCCGGAGATTTTTTAGGCTTTAGTTTCTGTATTTCCCGTTTAAGCTCGGCAATACTTGCATATCTTACAATATTATTATCGGTTGCACTCTGGAATATATTAATGTTTTCATATTGCGCTGGACCATCAAATGGCTTAAATGTTTCCTCAGGATGTGAGGCAAAAACGTCAGCTTTTTCCTTATCGATTTTTGCCCAAACGTCTTGAATTACCCTAATTGGCGGCACAGCGATTTTTGGCCGTTTTATGACTCAAAATATTTCGAAAAATATTATTGCGAATAATTCGATCCCTTTCCAGCGGTTAGGCTTTGCAGATAAGTTTCTACTGCATGGTTTTTAAAATGTTTAATCGAATTTGATAGCAAATTACTCAATCGATTGAGATGTGTTTTATCTTGCGGGGCACGAGTTTGGTGCCATCTCTTACGAGCTTTTCTTTTTTGTCTTACTAAATGTATTTCTCGGGGGTACTTAATTTTACTATAGCTCACAATTTTGTTCTGTTGAGGAGTATTATTCCATGCTGCTTTTTGGATGGTATCGATAAATGAGTCAACCGCGACTTCGAGTTCCAATGGGGTTCTAAGCGATACACCCAGTCGGATATTATTTTCAATAACGTTTTTGAACCTTCCCAGTTAGTTTTCCCGTTTGTTAATCTGGGTGGTTTTGCATTTATAATCAGTGACTCGCTCGTTGTTAAAATGGCTGGAGAATGATCAGAGGAAAGATCAAAGCATTCTTCAACTTTGATTCGATTGGACGGCAGACCTTTTACAATGAAAAAAATCGATCAAATCCGGTATTTTTCTAACATTAGTTGGCCAGTAAGTTGGTTTTCCCGTAGAATGAAATTCGGCATTGTACTTTCTACCTACATCATAAAGCATCCTACCTTTCTGTGATAGGTATCTAGATCCCCAGAATGTATGTTTTGCATTAAAGTCCCCTCCGATGACAAAACGTTGTCCAAGGGAATTAAGCAAGTTTTCAAAGTCATTTTTCTCAACCTTGCATCGTGGTGGGCAGTAAATAGACGATATCTTCAGAAAGGATTGTCTGCTTTTGACTTGTATAGAGCTAACTTGCATTGTTTCGATTTCTAATATAAGATCAATCGAATGTTCGATACACTATTTTATATATAGTGAGGCTCCACCTCTAGCCTTATTCGATGGATGTAGAGCATGATAGTCGAGGTCACCATTAATCTTTAGGTTCGAATTACTCTTTGCGTGAGTTTCGGATATTAAACAGATGTCTATATCTTTTTCCTGCATAAATAATTCAAGTTCTCCAAGTTTTTGCCAAAGGCCATTGGCATTCCACGTAAGAATTTTAAGCAATCTATTCATGTTAAAGGTGGGGTTTTTTTTTTTATAATTTGCGCGCACTCAAGGGGTTATGAATACCCTTTATATGTTTAAGCACAGTGCGGGTGTTAAGGAAATTCAGGATAAGAAGAAAACAGGTACCGATGCACATTGATTTTAAATGCCTGAAGGTTATAATGGAAAGGGAAAACAGAGTTTGGTAAAGCATTCCACATTCGTGTTGTTCGGTTTATGTACGAATCTCTATATTTCAGCGTTCGTCCGAAGATAGGCTTAAGGGTAAACTGATTTGCATTCATAGCGTAACGAGTATTGCGGCTGAATTGTTGAATGGGGGGAATGCAACTGGCTATTTCATTTGAGCATTTGTTGTTAAGATAGCGATAAAACAGTGTAAGGCAGGAGATATTTCGACGATGTTCTAGCGAAACTAAAGAGTTCGCTATTCTAATGTCTCCTATAAGTTTTTTCGCACGCGTTTGAATCCTATCTAGGAGGTGCAATGTTGTTTTTGGTGCACCCGACCAGACGTGGGCGTTGAACTCAAGTTTAGGGCGTATAAACGCTTTATATATTGTGGCCAGATCAGAGGGGGTGAAATATTTCTTACACCGATTAAGGAAACCTAGACATTTCGCTGCGTTTTTAGCGATTTGAAATATGTGGTCGTTCCAACGTAAGTCGTTACTAACACACATACCTAGCATGGAAAGTTTTTCGGTTTCTTCGATGTAAGTGCCATTCATGGATAATGGCTCTAGATTTTGGTTTCGCTTTAACGACAGAAGACAGCATTGTGTTTTGGAAGCATTGAATTCTACTCTGTTGGATTTACCCCATTTGATGATGCTGTCAAGGTCGGAATTCAATGAGCTTAACATATTTTGTCGTTTTGAGTCCACGTTCGAAGATGAGGGACGTGAACCTGAAAACGAGTATGAGAAGCTGAGAGTACTGTCATCAGCGAAGGAATGAATTGGATTAGAAGTTGCAGACAGGAGATCATTTATAAAAATGAGAAAGAGAGTCGGAGACAAAACTGAGCCTTGAGGGACACCAGCATTTATTTGGTGAGTTGCAGACTTGAAACCATCCAAAACAACTTGAATTGAACGTTTCGAAAGATAATGTCTAATCCATAGAAGAAGTTTTTCGTCGATTCCAAATGCACGCATTTTCGACAAAAGGGCTTGGTGCCAAACCCTGTCAAATGCCTTTGAAATATCAAGCGCAACAATCTTGCTTTCGCCACCATGGTGGATTGATTGGTTCCACTTTTCGGTGAGATATGTCATCAAATCACCAGTAGACCTGTTGCTGCGAAAACCATACTGCCGGTCATTGAGAAGTTTTCGTGTTTCGAGATATTTCATTAGCTGACGATTTATCAGCGTTTCCATGACCTTGGAAAGAAGGGACGTAAGTGCAATTGGTCGGTAGTTGGAGAGAGAAGAAGATTCGCCTTTTTTTGGTACAGGCTGGACAAATGCTGTTTTCCATCTACTCGGAAAGAGTCCTGATGAGTAGGATAGATAGTACTTCTATTGCGAATACTATTTTCGAGCTTAACGAGCCTGTCAAAAATGAGTTTTATTCGTTTTGCTTTGTTCCTCAAGTTTTGAAAGACTAATCGAAAATACATTTGAAACTGGGTCAGGTGAGATATTTTTTTGGGGCGTTATTGGATACTGTAGCTTGAGCATACGTTTTGTACATTTGGTTTTGGATGTACAAGATCCGAACGGATATCTGATGGCCGCGTAGTTTGTGAAAATTTAGGTTTTTCGATTATGGCCTGCTTTGTCTTCGACATATTTTAATCGGAATTTTAGGCTTTTGCTTGTTTAAATTTAATTTCTGTGCATTAATACTATTAAATTTCGTCCGTCTCTTTTGCAACTCTTTAGCTACTTCGTAGCCGCGATAATTTGCCGGATGATTGCCTTTACAGTTAATGCAGATAGCAGGAGTTTTCTTATTTGACATACAATCTACCGTCAGATGATTTCCGGCATATTTTACATACCGCGGTTCTTTTTGACAATAGCGTTGATTATGATTGTATCCTTGGCAGCGCTTGCACTGGGGAACTAGTTTGGAATCCTTACGCATAGGCTCTATTTTTACAACAATACTAAGTATATTGTTTTTATTTCATAAATTTTGTTCAAACTTTCTGTTCTATCCTATCGAAAGTGAGTATAAATAAAGCAAGACCGCGTTTTATCACATTTCCTTCGCCATCTTTTTGCTTTTGGTCTCGCTTGACAATGTTAACGGCATGTCATCCTTCAAGCTTCTAAAGATTGAAAACGACCTATCAATAAGTTCAATTCATGTTGCTTTTGGACGGTTTCAAAATTTCTACTCACCATATAAATCATGGTATTCCGCAAGGCTCCGTTTTGTCTCTAACACTCCTTTTCGTTGTTGTTAAAAGTCTCTTTTGAGTCTTGTCTGCAACTAATCTATCTATTCCTTTACTGGTGACAGTATCCTCAGCTTTGCATATTCGTTTGAAGGTCAACGGCATTTATTCTCGTTCGTCGAACCCCGATATATTATGTTCGTGTTATGCCGGATATATAAATCGTAAATGCACTCAAACTTGTTTTAAACGTCCTCATCTGGTTAGGATATAAAATCGTGCGATAAGAGACTCCCCTGTAACGAACTCCATAGTCTCGCTCGAACATATTCAAAGTCACACAAAAATGTAGCGAAAGGTACGAGAAATATTTCATCCCTTCTTATCTGGGATCAATGTATAATTCGAAAGTATGCTTAATCTTGTGTTCAACATCCACATCTGGTCAGGTGCATCAAAAACATAATTACACCTACTGAATAGGATACAAAAACGTGCGATAAAACTGATTGAAAACTGATCCAACTGTAGCAGGCCACATAGTTTCCCTTGACCATATCCAAAGTCCCCAACAAATAAGTGGAAACAAAATATCCATCCGCATTATCAATGAATGGTCTTGTCTCGTCGGAATCGAAAAACTTCCCAAGAAACCTTTTCGAAGTTGCCAAAAACGCAGCGTTAGGTTTCCCTTAACGATCTGGCATCAATACATAAAGCGTACTTTTAAATTCATTATTTTATTAACTTAAAATATTAACTTAACACTGAGACAAAAATGCTTAAATCTAACTTATCAGTAACATGTTTACTAAATCTAACTTATCGGCCCATAGCGGGTGCTGTAAGCTTATATCTAACGGTTTTATATTTAGCCTTTCGGCTTAAATTTGTCGTTTTATTTTATTTTTAATATTAACATATATAATTTAAAATTTCAAAGAAAAAATGAAAAAAAACTTTGATAAGTGACGATTTTTTTCTTTTATATAAAAAGCTTAGTCTAGATTAAAACTAACTTACACTAATTAAGACTACTTAACTACTTAAACTACTTAAGATTACTTAAACCAAACTTAATTATAATCGCGGTGGCAAGCACTCGTTGCATATGCAGCGAGGGTTCGCCATCCCGATTGAGTCATTGGGTTCCAGCAAGCATGTATGCAACCATATTACAATATAATATAGTGCACAAGCCCCGCCCCAGACCTTGTACCTAAATTTAATTCTTACATCTAAGGAGTGCAAAGACCTGATGAAGTGCAGAAATACTTTCCTCATTTAACCACCGAAATTCGATGAGCTGCTTTTCAGCCTCGGTCCTATCGCGATCCGATACCGCCGTGCTGAAGCGGAGGAGCTCCGGAGCATTGTCGACGTACCCATCGCGGATTAGCCGCTTGTCCCGCGCGTCACGGTAGCGGTGGTATAACACCGGGATACCGTTCCTATCTTGTACTAACCCTAACGAATCTATATAAATGAATGCCTTTGGTGGAATAAAGCCTGACATGAGCGTACTTTCCATAAATATTTCGTTGGGATAATAAGCCCCGACGATCAGGCTGTTGTCGCTGGCCATCGCCCTTGCAGCGTGCCTTCGAATCACCTTAATTAGGAAACTGTCAATTCTATTCAACTGAGCCCCATTGTATAGAACCTCGTTGCGATAATATGTTATATACTCGGAGTCCGGCGTTCGGTACAATCCTAAGCAGGATCGGAGACAACGCCTCTCAAACAGCCGTATCCTTACCATGTAAGCTGGTGATACATTGAACCACACGGGACAACCGGAAGCGATGATCGGCCTTACGAGGGCCATGTAGCAAATGACTATTACCCTTGAATCAAGTTGACTGCTTTGAAACAATCTTCTTGTCAGAGCATAAGCCCCCTAGCCCTGGCATCCACATTTTTGTTAAAATACAGAAACTTGTCAAGCCAGATGCCAAGGTATTTAACTTCATTTCTCACAGCCAACAGCCATGCTGTCCAATGATACACAATTTTTTCTTTTTTTTCTGATATCGCCAAAAGCCCTGCGCAATAGGGTCCTAAACAGAATTGCTTCGGTTTTTTGGAAATTGATCCTCAATTTCCAATCATCGCAATATCCCCTAATGCGATCGAAGTCACGTTGCAAAAGTATGTTGTTGACCTCGATTTTCGGACCTAATCTGTACGCCACTAGATCATCTGCGTACGCCATAGCGTGACTGAGGGAACATACAAGATCACTTGTAAAGGGTCCGCCAAATAATTTTTTTTTGAAAATGCTATAAAAAAAACTACTGAATATTTTCTCAAATTTATTTTTTTATTCGAAAGTACAATCCTTCCGGTTAATAATGGAAAATAATTTCATTCAAATGGCTGCCTCAACTGGCCATGCAGTAGCCTACACGATCGGTCCAATTTTTAAGCACATTATCGATTGTGTGCAGCTGTATTTTACCAATGGCTTCACGAATATTGTCCTTTAAAGCGTCAATTGTCTCTGGCTTGTCGGCGTAACACTTATCTTTTACGACACCCCACAAATAATAGTCCAACGGTGTCAAATCGCAGCTCCGAGGTGGCCAAACGACATCAGCTCTGCGGTTGATAATGCGATCTTCAAAAACAGGGCGCAAAACATCGAGTGTAGCTTCGGCAATGTGGCACGTAGCGCCGTCCGGTTGAAACCAAATGTTGCCAATATCTTCCTCTTCAATTTTTGTGAACAAAAATTCGTTCAACATGGCCCGATAACGATCGCCATTGACTGTAACGGCCACTCCTTGCTCGAAGAAAAATGGCCCAATTATGCCTCTGGACCAAAGTCCGCACCAAACAGTGACTCGTTTTGGGTGTATCGGCTTTTCAATGATGCGTGCAGGTTTTCTGTGCCCCAAATGCCACAATTTTGCTTGTTTACATACCCGCCAAGATAAAAATTAGCTTCGCCTGAAAAGATGATTTTTTTGGCAAAATCGGCATCTTCTCTAAGTCGATCGCAGGCCCACTTAGCGAAGCGAAAACGCATTGGATGGTCAGTTGGCTTCAACTTCTGAACCAATTGGACTTTGTAGGGCGTCATACCAATGTCTTTATGCAAAATTCGTCTCAATGATGTCTCCGAAATGTTCAATTGTTGAGAACGACGGTGAATTGATGTTGATGGCGCTTCACGCACACTTTCTGCCACAGCAGCAATATTCTCGGGTGTACGCACTGTTTTGGCTTTTCACGCTTTGGTTTATCGATGAGGATGCCAGTTTCTTTCACTTTCTTTCACAAGATAACGAACATACGGAGCTGACGGTGCTTCTCTTCTTCCAAAATCCGTATGCAATTTTCATATATAGCATGGGTTTACGCATGCCCAGTCTGGTTAGCTTGTAGAAAAGCCCTTCTAACCAATACATAAAGCGTAAATAAGATCAAATTTATGTTCAAAGCCAACATATGGTAAGGAGCAGCAAACAAAAATCATTGCACATCCTGGATAGGATACAAAAGCTAGCGATACGAGACTCAACCGCATCGAATTCCGTAGTGTTGCTCGAACAGCATAGGTATACGGCAGTACACTCGTTTACCCGATATGACGAAAAAGCTCATTTCATTTTTCAGCCATAAAACTCGGCGTGCCAGGAATGCTAATAAATTTACCCTCAAGCATTTCTTCGGACCTACTATGAAATATGGAGATTCAATTCTAAACTGAACCACGCAAATAGATTGCTTTACCAAATTAGGGTTTTCCTCCCCATTACAATTTCCATACATTAAAAAGCAACGCACATTGGTATCCCCTCATTTCTCATCTACAATTTGCCTAATGCCTGTGCTGTGCTCAAACATTATAAGGGTATGCATAATCCCTTTAAAGTGTCCCGGTTATAATAAAAAAAATCAGGGTGTAAAAGCTTTAAATTTTGCGAAACAACTGCTGATTGAAGTAGATGTAGGAAAGGATTTTGCGAAAAGGGAAAAAGCAATTTTCTGTGATTTAAAAGTGTTTATACGTATCTAACGCAATAATAGCTCATTGAATTTATAGAGACAACATTTATTTTTTTAGGATGATACCTTTGAAATATCAATCATCCCCTGCATTGCCCTGAAGCTATGAAATGCTAAAAATAATACATCGAATCATCTCCAGAAATGTTGCATAGTCAACAGGTACCTATTCACCGTCACGTGGTAGAACGTTGTCATATTATGTGAGTGTACCTAGTGACATGATCACATTTAGAATCTCAGTATGAGGTCTCTTTAGAACTACATTAACAACAAAAACAAATAAACATTTAATAAAAAAATGCCGCGACATAAATTAACGCCTGAACTGATGTTGCGTAAAAGGGATTAAAATAAATAAAGCTAATATAAATTAGTTGAAAAGGACAAAGATAAATCACAGGATCTTAGGTTCCAGGCTTTATGACATCGAACACTTCCTTTCGGTAAATGAATGGCACCATTGGCAACAAAAAATCCGAGGCCTTGTCTTCATTTTTGTTGGTTAAAATAGCTTTGTTTAAGGTGCACAAAAGTTTGTAACATACTTACTTACTTACTTAAGTGGCGCTACAGTCCGGGATGAATCTGGGCCTCTACCAACATGCCTCTCCAATTAGCTAACTGCCTCCAGTTGCGCACTCCATGTTGGTTGAGGTCGGTTTCTACTTGTGCGCGCCACTTACGGCGAGGTCTTCCTCTACTGCGTCCGACGTCTGGCTGGGAATCGAAGAATCTGCTAGCCGGAGTATTGGTGTCAATTCGTTCTACATGACCTAGCCATCTTAAACGCCCAACGCGGAGTTTTTTGACCAGGGGTATGTCGCTGTACAGCTCGTATAGTTCTTGGTTGAATCTTCGTCTCCATAGCCCGTCAACGCAAACGGGATCGAAGAATTTTTCTCTCGAATCGACCAAGGATTTCTTCATCAGCTTTTGATACGGTCCATGCTTCAGCGCCGTAGAGCATGACTGGGATGATCAGTGTCTTATATAGGATCTCCTTAGTAGTTCGAGTGAGGGCTTTACTACTAAATTGCGTTCTTAGCCCGAAGAAACAGCGGTTGGCAAGAGTAATTCTTCGTTTAAATTCTTGCGGGATGTTGTTGTCGGCTCCACCGAGGTAGACAAAGTCCCGTATTACCTCAAAGTTATATCTGTCAATGGTGACGTTCTGTCCAATTCTTCGATGTTGTGTGTCCTTTCGTATTGACAGCATATACATGGACTTACCCTCATTTACTGCTAAACCCATTTTTATCTCTTCCTTCTCTATACTAGCAAACGGTGCTATGACATCACGTTGAGTCCTACCACTGATGTCAATATCGTCGGAGTATGCAAGTAGTTGCACCGATTTTACGAATATTGTGCCTCTGGTGTTGTCTTGGGAGTTTTGCACAATCCTCTCAAGAATCAAATTAAAGAAGTCACATGACAGCGCATCGCCTTGCCTAAATCCTTTTTTGGTATCGAATGTGTCGGTGAGGTCGTTTCCGACCCTGATGGAGCAGCGAGAATTCTCCATCGTCATCCTACACAAACGGACGAGTTTGGGTGGTATTACAAAACTAGACATTGCTCTGTATAGTTCGTCTCTATAAATGCTGTCGTATGCGGCTATGAAGAGGTGGTGGGTATTGATTTGGACTTCTTGGATTTTTTCAGGATCATCCAAAGTGGAAGATTTGATCAGCTGTGGACTTTCCGGCCTAAAACCACACTGATTAGGGCCGATCAAGTTGTTGGTTATCGGTTTCAGGCGTTCACATAATATTACGGCAGATAGAATCTTGTAGGCGATTCTGAGGAGACTGATGCCTCTATAGTTGGCGCAGTTCAGAGGGTCTCCTTTTTGTGGATCGGGCAAACGATGCTGATTTTCCATTCTTCAGGCATACTTTCAGCCGACCACATTTGGCTTAAGAGTTGGTGGATGTCATCTCCGCCGGATTTATAAAGCTCAGCGGAAAGTCCGTCATTTCCGGCGGCCTTATTAAGCTTGAGTTTAGATATTGCTATGCTCACTTCACTTAGGTTGGTTGGTTGGCAGTTTTAGCTGCCGTTGCCAATATTAAATGGTTCGTTCTGCCTGACAGCGGAATGTTGTTCGTCATCGCCGTTTAACAGTCTGCAGAAGTGGTTCTTCCATATCCTCAACATCGACTGTGTCTCAACTACGATATTTCCTTGTTCATTTCGACAGGATTCCGTTCGAGTCTTGTTTTCTTGGCTTTGACGTTTTACACTTTGGTAAAACTAGCGCACATCGTTCCTGGAGTGGCACCTCTCTATACCCTCGATCGCTCTTTCTTGCTCTTTTTTCTTCTTTCTGAAAAGCCGGTGTTCTTCCCTTCTTCTTTGTCTATAGAGAACAATGGCAGGTCTCTTCTTTACCTGCAGCTTAGTCTTGTAGACCTCGTTCTTGGCTGCGAGCATCTGTCAGCATTCCTCATCAAACCAGGGGTTTCTTGCTGGTGGCCGCGAGAAACCTAGCACATCAGTTGCGGCTGATCTAATGGCTTGCTGGCATCGTTGCCATTGTTCGTCGACATTAGATGCTGGTGGTATGGTGTGAATCGAGAGGTAAAGAGATACGCGTTGCGCGAAGGCCTTGGCGAAGTGAGTTACGTAGAGAAACAATTTAGGTAGATATACCTTAAAGTATATGGATCCACTCAGAATCGCTAGAGTCGATTTAGCCATGTCTGTCTGTCTCTTCGTCATCGATGTTTGGGCCTTTAATTTTAAGGTAGGGTAATGAAATTTGGTATATAGGATCCTTGTCCGTGCCTACAGAACAAGTGTAGCAATTTTCAAAATCTGCCCACTGCCATTCCCACTTTTTAGAAAATCGTTGTTTTTGGTCAAACGGTAAAGAATGTTAATAAAATGTCTAAACGAAATATTTGGACCATCTAAAGATCTATATTCCATCCATATAAAGTTTTTTGCAACGCCCTCTTTTTTGGCGTTTTTAGTAAAAAAAACTTTTTTTGGTCAAATTTTAAGGAATTTCGAAAAAAATTCAATGCTTCTATAATGTCAATAAAAACATTTCATTCTTAGATCATTTTAACCCACGCCCACTTTTGGGGTCGTTTCTAAAAAAACCATGTGTACAACCAAACCCATGGTATATGCCATAGAAAAACGTCGTTTTTTGCTGAACCAAACAAAATATAAATACTATCTGAACAAGATGTGATGAGAATGTAATTTTCTTTATTTAATTCGCACTCAATCTTTAGTCGCGCCCTATTTTTGGAAATATCAATTTTAAGGATGGGATGGGATAGGGTATTCAACGATCTGCACAGCAAATTGTAGCCTTCAAATATATTTTTTAAATAAAATGCAAACTACTTGAGATATCTCAAAATTAAATTTATTAGCTTGAATTACTATGAAAACATTTATCAATCGAATTCGCCTTCGTTCATATGTCCACCACGAGAAAGTATTCAGCTGTCGATACGTTGAACCCAATTTTCGATGACTCAGGCGCACATTTCGACATATATGGTCGCTATTTCTCGTTCAATTTTGGCTCTGAGCTCCTCTAAGTTCGGCTTGTTCGCGTAAACCAATGATTTAATGTAGCCCCATAAAAAAGTCTAGAGGCGTTAAATCGGACAATCCCGGCGGTCAATCGACAGGTCCGTTTCTCGAAATAACACGTTCATCAAACTGAGACTTCAATAACTCGATTGTTGCACTGGCTGTGTGGCTTGTGGCACTGTTTTATTGGAAGAACATAACACTGATGTCCAATTCATGTAATTGCTCAAAGAAATAAAGCTCCGACATGTCTCTGTAGCGAATACCATTTATCGTAACGAGACGGTCATATTCATAGACGAAAAAAAAGTCCAAAGACGCCACTGGCATGAAAACCGCACCAAATAGTGACTTTTTGCGGATGAAGTGCAGTTTTATGAACACATGAGGGTTCTCACCTGTCCGTTGTTTATTGACGAAGCCGTTTAACCAAAAATGTTTAAAAAAAGTCGCTAAAGATGATTTTGCGATGAAATTCTTCATTTTCTTCCATCATGCCCAGAGCCCAATTCGAGAACGCACGTCGCTTCATATGATCAAGTGGCTTTAGTTCATGATCCAGATTAATCTTGTAAGGGTATAGGCCAAAATCCTTACGCAAAATTCGCCACAATGTGGTCTCGGAGAGTCCCAATTCTTGAGCCGTGAAATTGACGGATTTGGCTCGTTTGCGACGGACGCTTTTACGGCAGCAATATTCTCCAAACTTTGGGCAAAACGCAGCACGGCAATATCAATCAGCGAATATTCTGACTCAATTTTTTTTCACTAGACTAGGTAGTAGGTATTACTTGTTAACGCAAATTTTAATTATTTTTAAACATTGTTCCTTCGTGTACTTTACCATGATGAAAATGTTGATTTTACTGAATATTTCGACATTGACAGTTCGGTAATCGGATTAAGGTTGTGTTTACACTGAAAGTTTGAAGTTATCAAGTCGCTAATGAAAGACTCTTTACTTTTCTGTGCGGATATTATACCCCATAATTGACCAGAAACGTCTTTTACCTGACCATCAATTTGGGTTCAGAAATAAACATTCAACGGTGGACCAAGTACATCGAATTACAGATGTAATTGAGAAAGCTTTCGAAGAAAAGAAAATTTGTTCAGCCGTATTTCTTGACGTGTCGCAAGCTTTTGACAAGGTGTGGCACAAAGGCCTTAAGTATAAGTCAAGTCAAGTCAAGTTCTGCCAGAGCAATTAAATAAAATCCTCGTGTCGAATCTTGAACATAGACTCTTCCGTGTGAAACTTGGAAGCGAATATTCCAAGTTCAAAGAAATAATGGCAGGTGTACCGCAAGGAAGCGTCCTTGGACCAATCCTGTACCTCATATTCACTCGTGATATCCCACAAACAAACGATACAATAGTTGCAACGTTTGCTGACGATACTGCTATACTAGCAGTTGGCACAACAATAGAGGAAACAAATATCAAATTACAAAGCGCTCTTAACGAGGTTAATGAATGGACTAAATCCTGGCGGATTGCACTTAATGAGGGCAAATCGATCCATGTAGATTTTTCGTATAAACAGACAAACAATTTGCCTGTATTTCTTAATACAGTTCGAGTCCCGTTTGCAAATGAAACGAAATATCTCGGTATGACACTCGATGCAAAATTAAAATGGAAGTCGCATGTAAAAAAGAAATGCGAAGAACTTAAGAATAAATACAGAGAACTGTACTGGTTGCTCGGAAAACATTCGAAGCTTAACCTTGATAACAAGCTGCTATTATACAAGCAAGTGCTAAAACCGATTTGGACAAATGGTATACAACTATGGGGTTGTACCAGTGAAACGAATCTAAACATTTTGCAAACTTTTGAAAACAAAATGTAAGGATCATTCGTCAGTGCGCCGTGGTACGTAAGGAATGAAGATCTACACAGAGATCTGGGTGTCCCCGCGGTTAAAGATGAAACAAAAAATTTTGCTCAAAAACATAAAAAACGTTTATTAGGAGACGTTAACACAACAGTCCTACAAATTCTTGACGAAACAAATATATTGCAGCGTCTTCAAAGAACTAAACCCTTAGATTTGGCCCGATAATAACAATCCGCTCTATAAACTGCGGAAAAAGCAGGAACTCTCAAAGGAAAGTTACCTGCCAAACATATTATATACTCGTGATAAAAAAAATTGCTAGATAAGTCGAATACTTAGTTGCAACAGAAATACAAAATGGGTGGTGGTTTTAGTGAGTAAAAATCTCACACTTGGGCACGTGCTCATCGTGTCTATGAAGATTTCCACCAGCCCACGGAAAAAAAAAACTTTTCTGTGCAGCTCAGGCGTATTAAACAGAGCTGAAGTCTTCAAATACCCTACAAAAGAAAAAGTTTAGCAGCGTCAAAGCACGAAGTCTTAGAGGCCAGGCCTTATAACATTGAAAACGTCCGCCAATAACTTGATAGCACTATTGGAAACACAAATTCTGAAGCCATTCTTAGTGACCACTTCTTTAGACTACAAAGTGTTAACCCTACAGAAAAAAGTCCAGCGGCGTCAAATCCTGAGAATGTAGAGACCAAGTCTTATGTCATCGAACACTTCCTTCAATATCTCGATGGCACTTTTAAAAAAAATCTATAGGGGGCGCCATTGTCGGTATTACGGTTTTCTTTATCTTTGACTAAGTACTGCACTCCGATACCATTCCTTAAACCGCAAATCCCTAGCTAATCAATCGGATTTGGATTTTTGTCACTTAAAATTCTACAACTCAGACAAAAGTTCGCTTCATCAATGAACACAATTTGATGGTAAAAATTGGATCGAGTTCAAAATGACTAAGTGCCCAATCAGCGAAGACGAGACGCAAACGGCGATTGTCTGGATTTAAACCTTGAAGCAATTGATTCCTAAATGCGGTTTAAACCAAAATCTTAAACAAAGTGATTGGACACAGCTCGGCGGTGCGGAATCGATAAATAATGATCTCTTCCAATACTGCCTTAACGGGCCCGATAGTTTTATATGTCCATTCCAGTTCGTTGCACATAAAATCAGAAGGTATTCGGTCTCTCTAATGGCTTAGGATGAAGCTAAATACAAATTTTTGGCGTAACAGACTCGGAAGTAGCCAGGGGAAAGTTTTTTCTTACAACCATTGATATGTGCGTGATGGCAGAACCTCCTAATTTATGCCGAATTCAAACAGCAAAGTTGAGATACGCTTTTCTTGATCAGATCATCACAAGAGGGTGGCCAGTGAAAATCATTTAGGTGTTGCTACCTTCTGCTCGGCAGTTCATCGCCCCATTAAGCCCGTCTTATGATGAAGCTACCCATAGATGGGGTTTATTACAGCGGTAAGCTAAGAATAGGTTTGATTGGACTGATTTTTTTTTATTTGTAGACAAAGGAATAATAACTTCACAGTTTTTTACTTAACCCCGTTCCCGTAGTCTTTGTTGTAAATCTGTCTCTCATTCTCTGTTTTACCCCCACTGCAAGAAATATCGAATAATCTTGGCTTGATTCCTAAAATTGTATGATGGCTGTGATTGAAAGGTCGTATTACAGACTAACTACAAATCTGATAGTCAATTAGTTGAACCGTGGTGGTGGAAAAATCTAGACCCTAGCCCAAACTGATATTTTAACAATGAGAACACTTGTTTCTACATTTCATTTTATATTCCTTTGGTTACTTAAATTTTAGTTCCTCCTATTAAATATAAAACTTGACTAAAAAGCAATTTAATAAATCGACTACCTATATACATAAAAAAAAATCCACAAATGACCTACTTTATCTATCACCATTCTCACACAACACCACTTCCATCTTTCACAGGAATCACCATCTCTGGAGCAATATCTCTCGCCGTCTCGCAAGTCAACACCGGCAAACTAAAACAACTAGGTCACTCCCTTGCATTTGTCGTAGCCGAAACATATGGCGATGAAGTATCAAGCATCCGGCAAACAGCATCATTGTGGACGCGACAAGTTGTCGGTTACATAGGACCACAAGAAACGTGCGTACACGAAGGACGAATGGCAGCCGCCTTTAACCTACCAATGATTTCCTATGTAAGCCAATAAGAAACAAAAAATAATCACATAACCGTTAGGATAATTGTTTGCTTTAGTATTGCACCCACAGTGATACCTCCAACAAAAAGGATTTCCCCACCTTTGCACGTACCCGGCCACCAGATACACAGATATCCAAATCAGTAGTCTCCCTATTGCTCGCCTTCAATTGGACTCAGGTGAGTAGACTCCTCATAGATCCTATTCAAACAGAATTCCACTGACTCTAATCTGCCCTTCTTAGGTCACATTCCTCTACCTGGATAATGTGAAAAGTTTATATACTCCCATTGCGGATACAATCCTGAATATCCTACAGAAAGCTGGAGTGACGGTACGTGACACTCTTACATGGAACGCAATCTATCATCATGGCTTCATGGCAAATCCCTTTGATGATCTGGTGGAGAGGACGTACGCGAATACCCGAAGTAAGTTTGAGTTTAGGGTATTGAATGTATGTTGCAGGAGTGTTCTATAGATTCTGGAGGATGTCTGCTTAAATGATGCTGACAGTCGCGGAAGCATTCAAGTATCCTGAATGTGTGGGAGTAGGTGTTTATGGTAAATTAACGCCTTCTTGTCGGTGGCAATTTTCCAGGAAACACGTTTGTCGGCTCGATGATTAATGCTAAGTCGAAGGTAATGCTTTAAAAGTTCTTAACAATGCTTAACATTGGCGCACATGCTACTAAAGGATTTATTACCAACACGAACGACTTTGTAAATGTCGTGTGCTTCCTGTAATTCTCGAGTTAATGATGAACAACTTACCTTGTTTGTTAAAGAACTTTTTTTGTTTTGCATAAGGATACACCTTCGGACTAATTGGAGATGATGGGAGAAAGTACATTAAAAACTTTTCCCAAGGAATCGGATTTTTGATTGGCACAACAATTCTTTATTAACTAGGGGATCCGTTGAGAGACTAATTGCTTAAGAGCATCTTTGTTTGATGTGTTAGGTGTTATATTGGAGAACACTCTTTTGAACACCATGTTGTTGATAGATAAAGCTATCGGATATCGCTAGAGAGGAGCCAACAAATCAGGAAGCATCATTTGCTAATGAGACGATTGGGCGTTTCATTCTTAAAAAAATGAAAACCTGATTCGAATACAGCAGATTTCATAGGAAAACTTGTGCCTCTACGAGTACTTCTCCAATATAAAGGGAGAATATCCCCCAATATCAGCGACAGTTGTTTGAATCTGGGTTGATTGCCTCACGACTATCTTGAACGCGCAATCATGTTTCCTTGTGACACGTTACTGACAAAAAGGATTTCTTGCTTCTACACAACACCAATTTTTTGTTAGTCAATCGGCTGTTCTTGCGTCATGATAAACAATTAGCGCCAATGTGCGCCGTTTTTATCTCAAATACTTCACTGTCGGTTATCGCATCTTGTTGTAGTGGTATTTCTTCAAGTGATGGTTCCCTACCACGTGCGTCCTGGGTGGTGGATTGGATTAACTGCATTAATGTAATGATTCGCGAAATCTGGCAGTGAAAGCTATTAAAGCACATCACCAACCAAAGAAAAGTCCAAACACATAATCAAGGATCCCCTGTTATAGCGTTGAATGCAGGAGGATTGTTCATACTCTTGGTAGTGGTGGATTTTACTGAAATTTGACTGAGTTGCATTGCACGGCCATTGCTCATTTAACTCGGCTGATGGTTGTACTCTGAAACTTCGGGTGGTAAGAAGCCCATTTGGAACTTGCCTTCATTGTTGCGAAGCAAAGTTTGTCCCCGTTAAATACATGACTAACGCATTTCGCCTCTTCATCAATTGCCGTAAATGCTTTTAGAACCACTCTATGGGAGCAACCAATAATGTCGATCTGCGTACGGATTTGTTGAGGAAGGTCCCTTCCGAATTTACATCTTAAGTACTATCTGTTACAGCACGAGATTGAAGAAATCGAATGATATCGCGTCTCCTTGACGGAATCCGGTACATGTTTTTAAAAGCTCAGATGAGATACGTTGCATCGCATGGGTGACACAGCATTCCGAATTCCGCCATCCCTCTGATGTGGATGCTATCATAACCAGCCTTAAAGTTTATGAAAAGATTATGTGTCTTCGTGTCTTTTCCAGGTTTTGACTTAGTGTGCAAATTTTGGCTATGGTCGATCTCCCACACGGGTGCGTGCCGATAAGTGTGTTGCAGAAAGTATTATCAGGTAATTCTGTCTAGAATACCCTGGAAGAGTCTGGTAGACGAGACCATTTCTATATCGAAGTAGTAAACACATGCAGGGTATTATATAATTGGCTTGGCTTCAATGCCTGCAGCATTTATCCATCCCCCACCAATGTTGCCGGAATTGAACTGAGGATGTGGCTGTCACCATTGGGCTTAGTGAACAAGCAACCTGATTCATTTAGTCTGACTGCGCTTCACATTGTAACGTTGAGGTGCACAGAATTGCGTGTCTGCGCATCGGTGGTGCACTTCGTACAACACACTCAGAAGCACTAGGCATTCTCTTTCACCTTCTATCCCTTGATATTTTTAGCAATCAAATAGCAGCTAACTCAGCCATCAGTGGTCAAATATACAAACTGGCCACTCAAATATTCCAAACGAACATACAAATATTTCTCAAAACACCGGTTACACCCTCACCAGGTTAAGATTTGACAAGAGTTTCCAGGTCACAATTCCAGACAGATCGTCGAGGAAAACAAATGACGGGGTGGGTGCTGGTGTCTTCTCTGACAGACTAAATCTCCGCTTATCATTCCGTCTTCCTGATAACTGCAGCGTTTTCCAGGCGGCTAAAGAAGCCTTATCTCGGCTGAAAGAGAATGAAATATCTGCCAAGAATATAAGAATCTTCTCGGATAGCCAAGTGAGCATCAAATCCATGGACTCCCAGTCTCAACAAACTCAAAGGCAACCCTAGATTGCCGATCATCTTTGCAAAATATGTCAGAACAGTTTACCATTCACCTATGCTGGGTGCATAGTGACATTCAAGGGGAACTGTAAGGCTGATGAACTCGCCAGACAAAGGACTAAATTACCAGTTGTACCCGACACGGTTGCACTTGGTATTCCTATCGCTACATGCAGAAGCTTATTAGCGCAATATGCTAACAGCAAATAAAACCTCAGATACAGTCGTGGCACGACGTGTCAAATAACCAAACAAATTTGGCCAAAGCTGGATTTAAGAAGATTCAAGGGACTGATTTCGCTCACTAGATCGAACATTAGCGCCACCATAGGTGTCATCACTGTCTAGTAGATAGGCACACAGAAAGGCTATGCCACTTCTACAGAAGCTGTATGTACGAAGAGGAAGAAGAAACAACACTTCATCTTCTTTTTAACTGTCCGGCCCTATCAAACAAAAGGAAGCTTCAACCTGGATCTTAGGTGAGGTTAGGTTGTGGTGGCTGCAAGCGAAGTGCGTGCACACTTAGACTATAAAGGTCCGTTGTGGTACCACGTGGATCTGTCGACTTTGCCATGTTCGTTCGCTTAATTGAACCATTCTGAGCTAACTATGTAGCGTAGGAGGTTTCTGACATTAATATTAGTCAGCTCGCCTAGATTATCGAAGAAGTACTCCCCCAGATGAAGCTTCCTTTTTACTGAGAGAGCTGGGCAAGAGCATAGAAGGTGAGTCATACTTTCCTCCTCTTCTTTGTCCAAGCAGCTTCTACAGAAGTCATTGCTGAAGAGGCCAATTCTTTTTTGTGTTTAGGCAAATGGAACAGTGTCCTATAAGGATACCGAATTATGGTGCTGATGTTTGATCTGTTCAGCATTGTCAAGCAGATGGAGCACTTCTGGTTAAAGTTAGGCCAGAGTTGCCTGGATAGTTGACATGTTGTGCCGTTTATCTATCTGCGGTTTCCTTTCTCGATCACATCCAGTTTGATCAGCAATTTACATGTATCGATGGACATGCCTATCATATCTACTGGAATATTAAGGGTTATGCCCTGTCTGGCAAGCTCATCTGCCTTGCAATTCCTTGGTATGTCTCTGTGGCCCGGCACCCAAAAGAGGTGAATGGTAAAATGCTTCGCCAAATCGTTAAGAGACAGTCGGCACTCGTGGGCTGATTTTGAATTGAACGGGATTGCTTCCAGGGACTTGATTGCCGCTTGGCTGTCGCTGAATATGCTTCGTGGATATTACATTCCTTTTCAGCCAGGACAATGCTTCTTTGATTGCTATGATATCCGCCTGGACAACGCTACAATGATCGGGAAGGCGAAAGGATATGCTTAGGTTAAGCATCTCGGATAAAACACCTCCACCCACTCCAGATTCTGTTTTAGACCCATCCGTGTAGATCTGAATTGAGTTATTGGTTTCGATGGAATCCGACTCCAATTCAAGGCGACTGGGAATGGTTGTTCTGAAGGTATGCTCAAAACTGAGTTGGGTAATGGTGTGGTCGGTGTTTTCTGTAATGTTAAGGTGATTCAGAATCTTTGTGTGTTCACCCTGATTGGGTGTCCATTGTGACGAGGCTATCAGTGTCATAGCTGCACAAGTTGCGGTCTGTTTGCGTAGATTTCTAGGGCAACTAGATGTAGGATAGCATCTAGGGCTGCAGAGGGAGTTGTTCTAAGAGCTCCGCTAATGCATATGCAGCTGATCTTTGAACTTTACCTAGTAGGTTGCGGTTGGAAGCTGTTTCTAAAGCCGTCCACCAGACTAAGACACCACCACAGAAGTATGGGTCTAATGATAGACACGTAAAGCCAGAAAGAGATTTGTGGTTACATACCCCATTTCTTTCCGATTGCCTTTTTCAAAGAGTATAAGTCTACGGTGGCTTTCTTAACACGTTCTTGGATGTTGGCTTTCTATTTCAGTTTCTTATCCAAAACCAGATACAGGTATTTGCCTGATTCTGCAAACTATGAGACTGACGCCATTAAGTTTGAGAGGTTGAATATAGGTTAGGTTAGGTTGGTGGGTTGATGAGGCAGACGGTGTGTGTCCTCCCTCATCGCACTCAGGTCAATATAGACCCATTGTGATGCCCGTTGGGGGTCCACTTATGTGGTTGGTTCATTCATTGTCCCGTTACTGTGCATTGTTGTTAGCCTCTTCCAGCCATCCAGATGTTGATGCAAACCTGAAAAGATTAGGGAGAGGGATATCGGATAGATCCGTGAGGTCATGAAAAAAGTATTTTCCTAAGGTTCTCATTCTTAATTGGCTGAGGCCTGGGCAGTGGCACAGAAAGTGGAGGGTGTCGTCGTGTATTTCTTCATCACCGCAGCCTCTACAGAGGTCATCATCTATGCGATGCATTTTCAGTTTGTGGCTTTTTAGTAAGTTGTGTCCAGTAAGAATCCCAACTAAAGTAGAGACAGATTTCCTGTTTCTACGAAGTAGTGTATGGGTTCTGGCTTTGTCATACTCAGGCCACATCCTTTTGGAAGTTACACAGGTGGGAAGGGAGTTCCACCTGTTTTTGGCAGCGATCAGTGTTTTCTGTCCCACCTGAGATTTGAGGTCGCATAGTGGTGGTTTGACAGACTGGTCTGCTTGGTCAGTGCTGGAGGCAGATCCTTTTCTTGCCAGTTCGTCAGCAATTTCATTGCCCTGTATGCCTCTGTGTCCGGGTACCCAGCAGAGCTTTACATTATGTTGGACGCCAAGAACCTTTAGCTCTTCACGACAACGTTTCACAAGCCGAGATTTTATTTCGACAGCAGAGATAGCTTTTATTGCAGCCTGACTGTCAATAAAGATGGTGATATCATCTGGTGGTATCGCCAGCATTGAGGTCGCTTTGGCTGCCTCTGCTACTGCCAATATTTCGGCTTGGAAGACACTGCTGTGCTCAGGGAGACGAAAGGTGCTGTTTAGCTTAAGTGTTTTTGAAAACACTCCAGCTCCAACGCCTACATCCATTTTTGAACCATCAGTGTAGATGGATATGGTTTCGGGGCCCAATTCGTTCCTCTCCCACTCCTCTCTGCTTGGGAGGATGCAGGAGAATGGTCTTTGAAAGTCATGGTGAGGCAGCATGTAGTCAGACGATACAGCTGAGCCCAGATATCTGTGTAGAATTTGGGCATGTCCTCCTGAGTTCGATTTCCAGCTGTTGAGCTGGCTGATTCTTAGAGCACTTTTGGCTGCAGATTCTTGCATGTAAAGGTCTAGCGGTAGCAGGTTAAGGATGGTTTCCAGTCCCGCTGTTGACGTGGTTCTCATTGCGCCAGTAGCGCCCACACATGCTATCCTTTGTACCTCTGTCATATTTTTCAGATGGGTGACTTTATTTGTGGATTGCCACCAGACAAGCCCCCCATATGTTAATATAGGTCTCACAATGGCCGTGTACATCCATAGGATGATCTTGGGGTTCGGACCCCAGTTTTTTCCGAATATTCGATTACACGTATAGAGAGGTTGAATATGCGGGAAATTGTATTTCCTACGGAAAAGGACTAATTCGGTTTTTTTAGGGTTCGCGCCGAGTCCACATTTGGCGGCCCGATTGGAGAGTCCATTTTGTTTAACATTTCAGATTGGTTTTCTCACAGTAACTAGGAAATGTGGACGAAATCCATGTGGTATCACAATGGACCAAAAACTGGTCTAAGTGTGCTGGAAAATCGCTGACAGCCACTCTAACCTAACCTGACCTATATGTTGAGGTGATGGAGTACCTTAAGAGCATCAGAAGGGCATGAGTTTATTGCCACAGTGTTGACGACACTTAGAATTATTTGTGCCCTCGTAATTTCGTCGATAACATATCATTTACTCACAGAAGACTACAAGACTAGTGTCCCATAGATAAGCATCCGGCAAACTAAGACCGTGTACTTTTAAAGAGCCATCTTTGGTTGTATGCCCAATCTTTTATCGAATGTCCCTCTACTTCATTGTGGTATATATCGATATAGTCCAGTTGCTTTGTTGCGAACATATCTACTTGGCATGGGTTCATATCCTACTCCAAAAAAAATATTTCCGTTTGTTCTCCAGTGGTCCATTATTTTACAATACAATACAAGTCATACACAGCTTCATTGTGCAAACGCTTGTTAAATAAAGCATTGATTCCCGATTTCACACTTATCAAGGGTCGTCGCCCCCACCTTATGACACATCAGTTAATACCATTACAAAACGCATGTCTTCACAATTCGACTAGATCTACTTTCTTCATTGAATATCTGTACCCTTTTAGCCTTTTTCTCCTTCCACTTTATATGAACCTCTGCAATCCTTAAAAAAAATCTCATCAACTCCAAATTGACAACAAAGTAACTACGTGCCAACTCCTTTGTCATCACATCTTCAGGTCAACTGATTGATGACACTATCCCACGTAGGCCCCGAAAGACCGGACCTAAGCCAAACACAGATAAACCAACACAAATGCCCACCCCCATCCCTTCCAAGCTTCATATAACTGATTTATTTATTTTTCTTCTTCTCCTTTCAGTTTACTTAATTCTCAGTCATTACTATGAACACGTCGGTCTCATGGTGAGTTTACACAAGAAAGGACTCCTCGCCAAGGGTGAATACTTTGTTATTGGCATCGACATCGAACAGTATGATCCATCCTCACCGGACAAGTATATGCGTGGCATGCTGATGGACAAAAACGATACGTATGCCGACGAGGCATTCCAATCCTATCTGGGGATATTTCCGACAGCGCCAACGTCCTTATTCGAGAATTTCGCTAAAGAGGTGAGTATCTTGAGGGGGGGATAGGCAATAAATTTATATTGCACTTAAAAAATGAAATACACATAAGAATTCCGTAAGGGTTGTTTGTGCAGGCAGGTCTTGTGCGAATACAGGAAAAAAGTTATTCAATCAGAAACCGCTTGAAGTTATTACAGGAAAAGGGACTTGACTGGGATATAGCTTTGCACACAGACGTTATTGACATTCTGTTCCGACAAGTCTGTGTGGAAAATTGAAAAAAAAAAGTTATTATCCTTGACAGTCGATAGGCAGTGTGCTTTTTAAATGCGTGGTGTGTTTAATAAAATCTCGTCGAACTGCTTTGCCATAAATTTGTCGTTTAACATCGTAGACTGGGGGTAGACATCAGATCATTGAAATTTTGTGCTTTAAGATGTTTGACCTAGATTTGGATTATCGCTTGCAAGACCACGTAAAAGTAAACGATTGTCGTAAATAAAACGCCCTTCACTTTATTGATTCGATTATTGAAATTTGGGTTCATAATCCCTAGCCTGAATTATTGGCGGAGGATCAATATTTTTTTTTATTGTTTTTTTCATTGCTGTAGCTCTTCTGTAAGCATTCCTCACAGTTGAGATATACATCCAGACGGTGTTGGATTATTGCTTGGCTACTATTGCAACATCTGGGGAAGGATCTGATATGAGAATGCCACAAAAGGGCTGGTTCGTTGTTTGTGGTTCTTTATGGGTAAACAAATTACAGGTACACGTAAAGGGTCTCTTTCGGAGAACTGTAAAATGCTTACTAATCCATTTTGTATAATAAATGAAGAATATTTCTGTCAAAAATTATACTTTCGGACATACATTGAGTTGGGAGCGCTTCTGGCTAAAGTTAGGCCAGAATTGCCTGGATATTTAACACGTTGTGCCGTTTATCCATCTGCGGTTTGCTTCTTTGAACGCATCCAGTTTGATCTGTAATTTACATGTAGCGATGGGCATACCTATCATATCTACTGGCGGTAGAATATCAAGGGTTGTGCCCTATCTGGCAAGCTCAACTGCCTTTCAATTCCCTAGTATTTGTCTAAATTTGAGCCCCCATATGGGACATTAATGCCGAATACTTCATTTCATTCCAAGGGCATAGGTGTCATTTCTAGCGCCAACGTTAATGGGCCAAGATATAGCTGGACCAGTGATAATATTAAACATTTACCTTACAAATTCCTATATGTTTGAACTGCATTTTAGTCAGGAATCGTAAAGGCTATACGTCTCCATACAGGCATGCAATTGGTGAAAGGAGGCAATGTACTTCTTATTTAACGGGCTCCCGACCCTTTGAGACAAGACAGCCTTCCATCCGCTTCGATCCTAGGCACTTTGCTGCCAGTTATTCAGTCTAAGCGCTCTGGCACCCGCGATCGCTTGATCTTTAAACCGGAGGTTCGGTCTTTTTTGTCGGTTCGAACCTGAATGCTGGGATTTGAAGGATTTGGCTGGAGCATTATTGTTCATTCCCTCGATGTGACCGAGCGAATGTAGTCTGCGTGTTTTACGTTTAGTACTAAATACATCCACATCTTGCTACAGCTCATAAAGTTCGCGGCTTATCTTCTCCACTATTCGCCTTCCCCGCATACAGGACCAAAAATTCGATGAAGAACTTCTCCTTCGAATGTGCCTAGTATTTGCTCAGCTTTCGTGCTATTGTCCAGCACTCGGCGCCGTAAAGTAGGACTGGTAGGATTAGGGTTTGGTAGCGCAAACATTTGGACTTTCGGGTTAAGAGTCTTGAACCTATTTGTTTTGCTAAACCGAAATATCATCGGTTTCCTAGAGATAGTCTTCGTCGTATCTGACTCCGAGGTAGATGAACTCTTTAATTACCTCAAAATTGTTGCTATCAACAGTCACATTTTGTCCAAGGTTGTGAGTCGACAGTAGTTTGTTTGTTGACAGCATATACTTTGTCTTGCCCTCGTTACTACAAGACCAATGCGTTTCGCCACTTCTTCAATTGCCTTAAATGCTTCTATAACGGCACGATGGGAGCGACCAATGATGCCAATGTCGTCTACGTACCCCAATAGTTGGGCGGATAGTGCCTTTCGTATTAACTCCTGCCCTGTGCACTATCTGTTCCAGCACGAGATTGAAGAAATCGCATGATAGCGCATCTCCTTGTCCGAATCCGGTGCAAGCTTGGAAAAGTTCAGGTGAGCTGTTTCCAAAGTGAACTTTGCGTCGAGTGTCCCCTAATGTTAGGCGACACAGCTGTATTAATTTGGTTGGTATACCGAATTCCACCATCGCTTTCTAAAGCTCTAGGCATTTAGATGCTATCCTACGAGGTCTTGAAGTTGATGAAAAGATGGTGTGTTTCGACTTGAAAATCGTTGGTCTTTTCCAGGATTAGTGTGAAATTTTGTATATAGTTGCTCAGCCGGGCAGAAAGCCACACTGGTACGTGCAAAGCAAAACCTCCGTATTTGAAGAGTTCTGCTAGTTATCCATAAGAACCGGCTGCCTTGTTGTTTTTCAGTTTTTATGATGGCTGCTCTAACTTCTTCAATACCGGGAGAGGGCCTTACCTTTTCGTTGACTAGAGGTGATCTGGTTACTTGCCCTATCAATCTCTCGACATTATGTCCATTAAGCAGCTGCTGGAAATGCTGGCTGAATACATTTACAATTCCCTACGTGTAGAGCCTGTTCACCTACTTTGAAGCTAGCTTCCAGTTGTTTGGCTTTCTTGTAGAATTGGTGGAATTCCCGGCCGGCGCGTGTTTTGCGTTGTAGCGCCTTGATATGTGCCTCTTCTGTCATATATTTTTGGTACTTGCAATTATCATCATACCACGGACATATTTTCGGGGGTGGTTGGTAGCCTGTGGTGGTTTTGGCGACGTCTTTGATAATATTGCGTACTGTATACACTGTGCGTTGACATTGGTGGAAAGTGAGGGCACAGCGGGGAGTTTCGCACTAAGTTTCTAGATACAAGCAAATAATTGCGTTCTTTACAAGGATATACTAATACACCCATTTACGATTTCTTGAAATCAGTGGTAAAGGTGGTAATATCAAACAACTAACCCCAACTTTTGAAATTGGTTTGCGAAATACATGTCTTGTCTACGTTACGCAAAGCTTGCATTGCCCACTATGAACACTTCATTTGACTCCATATGCTTTGACGAATTCATGATGGGGAACTTCACTTTGGTAGGCCCAAAAGTCAGTCACTTATTTTAAGTAAAAGCAAGAAAGTATCTTTTGAGTGCCTAAAAGTCGCAAGAATGAACCGTCATTCCGAATAAAACGTCGTCTTATATTAAACCTCTGTCCACCTCTACTGCTCTTTTACCCAAGATATCGTTAATCACCAAACCAACGTTTTATATGTCCAATGCGCGTTCGGAGGTTGATTTTCTTCTTCGCGTGATTTCTTATCTTCCATAGTTTTACTCAATCTTATCCTCCAAGTTTTAAGGAAAGTCTTGCAAGTCCTCGCTGATGAACGTCTTGCATTCTGGCTTAAAGAGGATCCATGCGCAAAGTAGCTTTGGGTAAATGTAAGTCTATTAGCATGTAGAAATGTTTAACCTGTAAGGACGTCAAGTTAATGAGTCTTATTTATTTACTTCTACTTAAGTGGCGCTACAACCTGGGGTGAACCTGGGCCTCAACCAAAATACATCTCCAATTATCCCAGTCCTTATAGCTAACTGCCTCCAGTTGCGCACTCCAAGTTAGTTGACTTCGGTTTCTACTTGTGCGCGCCACTTAATGCAAGGTCTTCCTCTATTGTGTCCAACGTCTGGCTGGGAATCGAAGACTCTGCAAGCCGGAGTATTGGTGTCCATTCGTTCTACATGTCCTAACCATCTTAAACTTCCAATGTAGAGGTTTATTTTTTACTAGGAAATCTGGAAATGTCGCTCGTATAGTTTTTGGTTGAATATTCGTCTCTATAGCCCGTCAACGCAAACGATGAGTTTTCCTCTCAAATCGACCTTCCAATTTTGATTTGGTCCATGCTAGAGCCGAACTGGGATGATCAGGGTCTGATATAGTTCGAGTGAGGGCTTTACTACTGAATTGCCTTATTAGCCTGAAGGAACAGTGGTTGGCAAAAGTAATTCTTCGTTTGATTTCTGACGAGATGTTGTTGTCAGAGTTAATAGCGGAGTCGAGGTAGACAAAGTCCCGTACTGCCTCAAATTTATATCCGTCAATTGTGTTTTGTACTTAGGGTGTGAATTTGGGCAGTATACCAAAACTAGACATGCCTCTGTATATTTCGTCTCTATAAATGCTGTCGTATGCGGCTTTGAAATCGATGAAGGATCTGCCGAAGTGTGAAGATTTGATCAGTTGTGGACTTTCCTGGCATAAAAACACACTGATAAGTGCCTCTCAGGTTTTTGGTGAACCGTTTCAGGCGTTCATATATTAAGGCAGATATGATCTTGTAGGCGATGTTGGGTAGACTTATGCTTCTGTAGTTGGCCCAGTTTAGAGGGACTCCTTTTTTTGTATTTTTTTTTATTGAATTGCCTACAAATTCAAAAAAAAAACAGTCTCGATAGTACCCAAGGCCTAGCTTTCTCACAACCATTCATGTGTGCATCTGTACTTCTTGCACGATGGCAAAAACATGAATGATTGTGAAAAAGCTCGGCCTTGAGTACTAACGAGCCTGGTTCGCCAACAAATTGTATTTTTTTTGTGTTACATGTTACAAGTGACTCAGCACTTCAGCAGATAGCTGCTCTCATATGATTTAAGATCAGTAGGGATAAGGATGCCATCTTGCTTTCTAAGTGATTTTGGTATTGCAAGTTAGTTCTCTTCTATCTTGACAGCATACACATATAAATATGTGGCGCTTCTCATTAAGATCCGGCATGTAACATTTTTCTTAAAACCTCAATTTGCTTGTTTACTTCTTGCATGAACAATTTTATGACGAATCTAAGCATCTGGGTTGTTATGATTTTCTTCTGCAATGCAATAAATACTTTGATTATACAGTTCTTTAGAAACCCATTTGAACTATATTATTTAAACAAATTCTTTATTAAATTTATCATTAGTGGGGGCTTCTGTTTTGCTTGCATAAACTACACTATTCTGTCAAGGAACCTTGAATCCCTATGAGTCAATACTTAGTGATTAATGCATACTAAATGTGTATACGAGTTGCAATCTTATGATGTGTTCGCTGCTCCGTCTCTTGAAAAAAGCCTGATAAATACCTAAGACCATATAAGTGTCATAAGACACGACCTACACGTGTCCTTCGAAATTTACGTAAAATTAAATGTTCCTTCGATTTTTCTCGAAAATGTTTTACCATAAATCCCTTATACATAATTAGGTTCTTATTAGCATGCTCTGAGATAGGACAAAGTGATGACAAGTTTGCTAGCTGAGCTGTAATGGAAACTCATTTAATCTGGCTTGTCTTCCCTGTAAAGTTATGGCTTCACATTCGATCCACTCTTCGGTTTCCCATAATTCACGCAATATATAAGTTTGACGGAAAATACAGATATTTAATTGCAAAGCTTATTTTTTTATTGATTCATAGAGTATCCAGATATATTTATGTATGGAATAGCACATTCGATTAATGGCCGCCACGGCTTTGCTGGCAAGTGCGTACTCATTTATTGAAATTTTCTGTAACCGTTTCATATAAATGTTGCTGGATTTCATTCATGAACAGCCCAATTTCCTCTTTCAAGGCGTTGTTGGTGGTCGTGGGCTTGTTTGCATACACCTTTGACTTCAAAAACTCCAAAGGAAAAAGTCCAATGGCGTTAAATCGCAATATATGGCCAATTCTGATCACAAAAACGGCCGACTATACGATTAGGAAATGAATCTTGAATGAATTGTTTCTATGGCTTTATGGCATATAACACCGTCTGATTGAAACCATACGTTGGTCACATCCATATCCTGCAACCTAGGCACTAAAAACTGTGTTATCATGTCACGATAACGAAAACTAGTAATTGTTACTGCCTGACCAGCCGCATTTTCGAAGAAGAATGGTCCGATAGTATCTCCAGCCCAAAAATCCGCAGCAAACAGTCACACGTTGTGGATGCGCTTGTTTCTAAACAATTACTCGTGGATTTTCTGAACCCCAAATGCGACAATTTCGAAGCTATCACGATGAAAATGAGTTTCATCACTGAAGATGATTTTATTCGAAAAATCAGCATCCACTTGTGGTTTTTCCAAAATACATTCAACGAACTCCCATCGCACTGCATGGTCAGTAGTCTTGTGTCAGGACATCCATAGTGTCTGTTCAGTTTTTGAATCAACGAAAGACTTGAGACTTCATGCTTAAAAACATGAAGTCTCAAGTCTTTCGTGAAAATTCGCTGTAGAAGCTTCTTGAAATGACCAAATCTTGACTACGGTGCAGAATTGATGTTCCTGGGTTGTCAGCAATACTATCGCGAACTGCTTCGATGTTTTCTGTTGAACGACTTGTGTCAGGACATCCATAATATCTATTCAGTCGGGTTTTTGAGTCAATTGAACTTTTTAAGCATGAAGTCTCAAGTCGTTCGTGAAAATTCGCTGTAGAAGCTTCTTGAAATGACCAAATCTTGACTGCGGTACTGAAGTGATGTTCCTGGATTGTCAGCAATGCTATCGCGAACTGCTTTGATGTTTTCTGTTGAACGACTTGTGTCAGGACACCCATAATATCTATTCAGTCAGGTTTTGAGTCAATTGATCTTTTAAAGCATGAAGTCTCAAGTCTTTCGTAAAAATTCGCTGTAGAAGCTTCTTGAAATGACCAAATCTTGACTACGGTGCAGAATTGATGTTCCTGGGTTGTCAGCAATACTATCGCGAACTGCTTCGATGTTTTCTGTTGAAAGACTTATGTCAGGGCACCCATAGTATCTAATATCACTAATTGATCAAGTCTCCCTTTTTAACTTTCTTTTACAAAGAGAAAGATATTGTTTTCGTCAAAATTTTCGACCTCGAGATTTCGATTGATGCTAACATTACGATGATAGCGAAACCCAAAAAAAGTGGTTTTTGGAATTCCGTCCGTCTGTCCGTAATGGTCTCCCCAGCCTAACGACTCTACCGATTTTCTTAAAATTTCGTATCCATGTTTGTTTTGGTCATAATTCTAGGCCGTTTTTTGTTTGAGCCATGTTATTATATTTCTCGAAAACAGCTCTAACGATTTTGATTTAACTTTGTATATATTATTAAGTTCCAACAAAACTGCATTCCCAGTTTTTTCGAGAAAATCAATATTACGGATTTTGTCATTTGGGCCATTTAAAGAAAATTGTTAATTTCTCGCAAACTACTACGTCAAATTGAATGAAATTTAATATATTTACTACTATAATGGTTTGAAACAATTCCACATAATTAGTTTTAGCCCAACCATCACTAAACGGAATTTTAAGTTTTGGCCAATAACGGAAAATCACTATTATTCACAAAAACACCGATTCCTTCAAATTTCGGAGTAAAGGTTCGTATAATCACATTTCGACATTATATCAATTTTTGGCATCAATAATCAAAATGCTTATGATTTGATCTAACGTCCAACTCGCTGTGAAAGTGAGTTGCGTAAGTCGTGCAACTGCCACTCGTTTTTTTTTCAGTTATTCTCTTCACAGTAAATCTTTTTAAATCACTATGACGGCCATATTTTGTACGAAAATCGAGGAACTGTAGCTGGCAAACCTTCATTATTTTTAAAATATCTTTTAATAATGAAAATGCGTTGTTCTTTCCTATAGCGCTCCAACTTTATAAACCACGAACTGTCAGCTATCACATTGTCATCTTTTGTTCCGTTGGCAACACATAGCTATTAAATGGCGCAAAATTCAAATTTTGCGTGAATTATGGTCCACCCTTTACGTGTGTTCTGAGATCAATATTAACTGCAAAACGCTCCACTTTGTAAACACAAAATACTGCTCACAGACAAGACTTTTTTAAATTTCATAAAATACGTAATGATCCAAAACTGATACACCATGCCATTGAACTTCCCTTTTAAAAAGTATCCTGCAAGCTATAAGTATTGTATTCAGATGATCTATTTGATGCTAATATTTCTCTGTTTTACTTCACTCCATTATACGAGACAGATTATAGAAAACGCTTTTCAACAAAAAACACTATACATATACTTGCACAATGTATCAACTCATCCCTAACCATCCTTAAATCTCAAATTTCATCCTTCCAATGACTGTTCACTCACTTGTGAACAAAAGCCACTTCATAAGCCATCAACAAAAATCCTCTCCATTATTATGAAATTCTCAAAACCAATATATCCTCACAAATTTCCATGAAATAAAATTTGTTATTTTTTTCATCCTCATTTTAGGTTAACAAATACATGGAGCAGCCACCGTTCAATTTTCCAAACCCTCTTGGAATGTTTGGAGGCATCAAAAAGGTCAGTTGTGCGAGTTGGATGCATATAATCCATCCACTCCTCTTTTGTTTGCTTTGAACGGTATTATTACGAAAATGTCCTGCGAATAATAACTCTATAATGTGTTGATATTGTTGCGCGTGGCCGTTTAGCATAATTTATTTTTAATAAATTTTCAATCTTTCTTTTTTTTGTACAGATAAATGCCGAAGCTGCGTACTTATACGATGCCATTCATTTGTATGCAAATGGCTTGATAAAACTGATTGAATCGAACGGCAAGCCAAGGAATGGGACGGCCTTAATCAGTGCTGTAAAAGGGACGAATTATTTGAGTGCCATGGGGTGAGTCTGACTTTATTAGTAGGAGTGGTATAACTTTAGAAAGGAAATGGTTAATATTTTCAACTTTGTTTGTGAATAAGTTGTTTTGATTTTTCTCTCATTATAAAGGGTCCGACAAATACCTTTTTAACTTTCTCTTGCAAAGAGAAATATATTGTTTTCGTGAAAAATTTCTACCTCGGGATTTTGATTGATTCTAACATTACGATGATAGCGGAGCCTAAAAAAGTGGTTTTTGGAATTCCGTCCGTCGGTCCGTCTGACCGTAATGGTCTCCCCAGCCTAAACGGCTTGACCGATTTTCTTCAAACTTCGTATCCAAGTTTGATTTGGTCATAATTCTAGGCCATTTTTTGTTTGCTTTTAGCCATGTTAATAACGGTACCTGCCATATAAAAATTACACATAACCTCAAATACTATAACCATATTAGTTCCAACAAAACTGCATACCCAGTTTTTTTCGAGAAAATCCATATAACGGATTTTACCATATAGGCCATATAAAGAAAATTGTTAATTTCTCGCAAACTATTATGTCTAATTGAATGAAATTTTATATATATACACAACTACAGTTTGAAGCAATTCCACATAATTAGTTTTAGTCCAACTATCACTAAGTTCTCATTATATAGTAGTGACCGCCATATAAATGACCTAAAAGCGCTTGGTGGAGGTGTTCTTACTGCAGTCCGCAGTCATCTAACCTCTGAGAAAATAGAATTTCCATTCCCTCTTAACATAGAAATAATCTGTGTTAAGATATCTGTTGGAAAAAAATATCTTTATGTTGCAAATGTGTACATTCCCTCATATCGTCTTTGCACTCTGTATTCTGAGCTATCAAAGGCTTTAGAATATATCTTTGACTTATCTTGTTGTGACAGTACTATCTTGTTACTGGGTGATTTTAACTTGCCGCACATAGATTGGGTGCCTTCTGAGGGAGAACCTCACTTTATACCATCTGAAGATTCTGCACAACAAGAGCTACTATTACTTGACAAAATTTTATCATTTGACTTACAGCAAACAAGCTGTATAAAAAATCATAATAATCGAATTCTCGATTTAGTTTTTAACTTTCTCTTACAAAGAGAAAGATATTGTTTTCGTGAAAATTTTCGACCTCGAGATTTTGATTGATTCTAACATAACGAATCCATCAAATTTCGTAGTAAACGTTCGTATAATCACATTTCAACATTATTCATATCATTTTAAGCATTAATAATCAAAATGCGTACTATTTGATCTAACACCCAACTCGCTGTGAAAGAGAAAGTTGCGTACGACCCAGTCGTGCACCCACCACTCGTTTCTTCTGACTCTGTATTAAAATCTAGTACCAGCATTACTAACATAAACAAAAATCATCCTCCATTGGATATTTTCATTGACATAGGCGGACATCTGTACGAAAACGTTGATTCGTACGATCGTTCGTACTCTTTTGACTTTCGGAAAGCAAATTTTCAAAGGCTATCCGAATAAATTATTCTTTCGAATGTAAATATTGAAAGCTTCTCCAATTTAGAAGAAGCTGTTAAAAAAATTTATTTTCTAATAAAAGATTGCATGGATAGAACAATCCCAGTCAAATATTCAAAAAATGCTCAAACCCAGCATCCTTGGTACACGAAAGAGCTTAAATCTCTTCGAAATAGACGTAACCGGGCCTGGAATAATTTTGTAAAAAGCCAGAATCATCACACCTATGATAAATACCTGAATTATTTTAATGAATTCTCTACGATGTCAAGTAGTTTATATAATGGCTATATAGTCAATATGGAGAACGCTCTTAAAAATGACCCTAAACGCTTTTGGGGCTTTGTCAATTCGAAGAGAAAAACGGATGGATATCCAGCCAATTTCTCTTATAATAATTCAAAAACATCGGACTCCCTAATTTTATCTAACTTATTCGCAGAGAATTTCAGTAAATCATTTATTGACACCCCTCTTGTCTTAGACGAACATTATTTCAGTTATCTCAATGGCTGTCCTCAAGTTAGTTTCAGCAACGTTATATTTGACGATGAGACACTACTTAAATATATCTCTTTATTAAACAATGACTATTCAGCGGGGCCCGATGGAATCCCACCAGTAGTCGTAAAGCAATGCAAAGATGCTCTTTTGCCATACCACTGGAGTATTCCCAACTCAATGAAAAAATGCATTTATTACACCTGTTTTTAAAAAAGGTGAGCGTGGAGATATTACTAATTATAGACCTATCTCAAAACTATCTTGCATTCCCAAGTTATTCGAACATATTATTTGTGATAAATTGGTCTTCCTTTGTCGAAACATCATCTGTGATGAACAACATGGCTTTGTTAAACATCGATCCACTGTAACAAATCTATTAACTTTCATGCATCATTGCTCTAATAGTTTGGAAAATAAAAAAGAAGTCGATTGTATATACACCGACTTCTCCAAAGCCTTTGACCAGTTATCACATAACATCATAATTTTTAAACTTAAGGCGTATGGATTCCCTCCAGGTTTCATAAATTGGGTTAAATCATTGAGAACATACCAAGTAAAATTTAGAGGTTCCAAGTCAGACCCTTTTGTTGCTCACTCTGGAGTACCTCAAGGAAGTCATTTAGGACCAATATCATTTATACTTGCAATTAACGATGTAAAAGCTTGTATTCGAGATAGCAAAATATTGATATATGCTGATGATATGAAAATTTTCAAATGTGTAGAAGATCTAAACGATTCGCTTTCACTACAAACCGATTTAAATAGTTTTACCATATGGTGTCTTAAAAACGGTTTTAATCTGAATCCTACAAATTGCCAGCATATGTCATTTTCACGAAAACGCGCTCCATGTAATTTTATATATACTCTGTCCGGGCACACTCTCTGTCGTGCAGACAGTTTTAAAGATTTTGGTGTATATTTTGATCCCAAAATGGAGTTTAATAAACACATCAACGTTATCGTCAACAAATCAAACTCTATGTTAGGATTTATTAAAAGATGGTCAAAAGAGTTTAATGACCCTTACGTCACTCTTTCGCCTATAACTGTCTAGTTCGGCCTCACTTGGAGTATGCTTCACAAGTTTGGACACCCTTCTATGTAGTTCATTCGAATAGAATTGAATCAGTCCAACGTAAATTCATAAGATTTGCTTTGAGAGGACTTCCATGGGATGATCTGCACAATTTGCCTCCGTATAGGTGCAGAATTAAACTGCTGCAACTATTGCCTTTGTCTCAACGTAGACTTAACAATGACATGGTTTTCTTACACCAATTATTATCAGGACAAATTGATGCTCCTGATCTTTTAAGTGCTATTGGTTTTAATACTCGGGGAGGTTCCTACAACCTGCGTAGATTCAATATATTACATATACCTAGCCATAAACACAACTATGGCATGCATGAGGCTATTAGTCGCATGAGTAGAGTTTACAATAAAAATAAGGACGTAGTTGATGAACTGCATGTTAGTAAAAGTAGTTTGAAAAACACTCTGCGAAATTGTATTCTAGAGCCGTAATAAGTATATTTAAAATTGTCCTTTGTTTAATAACATATATAGCTTCATTGTAATTATTTAATCGTTTATTGATTTTGCTAGTGATTTCAAACTTAGTTTCATCTATGTCTGTTTTGTCCCACTAACAAATGCACTAAATGATGAGCCTGTGGATGCATATTATATGCTGTGGCAAATCTCTGCTCGTAGATGCTGCTTGTATTAAGCTCGCTACGACACAGATCTGATAGTGTTTAAACGGAATTTTCAGTTTTGGCCAATAACGGAAAATCATTATTATTCACATTGACATCGATTCCTTCAAATTTCGGAGTAAACATTCGTATAAATACATTTCGACATTATTTAAATCATTTTAGCATTAACAATCAAAATGCTTATGATTTGATCTAATGCCCAACATGCTGTGAAAGAGAAAGTTGCGTACGACCCAGTCGTGCACCCACCACTCGTTTTTTTTTAAACCGCATGCAAACATAGAAGAAACACAATGTTTGTTGAGTTTTTAAATGCTTGTGTGAACCTAATGGAAAAAATGGAATGTGCATGGTAGCAGAAACTGAAATCGTTGCTTCCAACTACAAACTCTTTATGGAACTAGAAATAAATAATTCCAGCTCTATGCAGGGTTGAGGTCAAATTGCAAAGTAACAAATAAATGGAGGACAGCACAAACAATGTTTTTAGGTCGCAGTGCTCTGTTGGCCTTACATATGTTTATGGTATATCATCCCAATATCTTAAAAAAATGTGTACTTTATTTTTTTCATACTCTTCTTTGCATTGAAAATTTTCAATGGTAATGAAAAAAAAATGTCATTAGCATTGCGTTTCATAATGCTAATGAATTTTTTCATTGGCATTACTTTCAATCAATGCTAATGCTGTTTCCAATTTCAGTTGTGTAGTAATGCATTACTCCCATGTCTGATTTCAACCCACTACCACACCCTTAAAAATAAATATTATCAGAATATTTAAGAACTCAGATTTTGTCCTTAGAAAATCTAAAAACTGCTATTTACATTGATTACTATAGCATTTTTAACTTTCTCTTACAAAGAGAAAGATATTGATATTGTCGGTCCGTCGGTCCGTCTGTCCGAAATGGTCTCCCCAGCCTAAACGGCTTGACCGATTTTCTTCAAACTTCGTATCCAAGTTTGATTTGGTCATAATTCTAGGCCAATTTTTTTTGTTTGCTTTTAGCCATGTTAATAACGGTACCTGCCATATAAAAATTACACATAACCTCAAATTTCTTGAAAACGGCTCTAACCATTTTGATGAAACTTTATATGTACTATAACCATATTAGTTTCAACAAAACTGCATACCCAGTTTTTTCGAGAAAATCCATATAACGGATTTTGTCATCTAGGCCATATAAAGAAAATTGTTAATTTCTCGCAAACTATGATGTCAAATCGAATGAAATTTTATATATATACTACAACTACAGTTTGAAGCAATTCCACATAATTAGTTTTAGTCCAACTATCACTAAACGGAATTTTCAGTTTTGGCCAATAACGGAAAATCATTATTATTCACATTGACATCGATTCCTTCGAATTTCGGAGTAAACGTTCATATAATCACATTTCGACATTATATCAATTTTTGGCATCAATAATCAAAATGCTTATGATTTGATCTAACGCCCAACTTGCTGTGAAAGAGAAAGTTGCGTACGACCAAGGATTATGAATTCTATACAGATGACGCACTCCATATAAGAAAAATTGTTCTATGGCGGGTCGTGTTGGCACAGTGTTTTCATGCACACCGCCCGCCCGTAGCATGAAGCTTTACTGAGCAAAAAGTTTCTGTTTTTTGTTCTTAATGCGTCATCTGTATAGAATTCATAATCTTTGGTACGACCCAGTCGTGCACCCACCACTCGTTTTTTTTTGCACATGTTGTGGTGTGTATAATGAAGTTGTCTCCAGACAAGCAGTTCGGTTTTCCGTTGCCATTAGAAGTGTCAAGGTTCAATACTTGATTACAATTAGGAAAGTGGGTGTTTAGAAGTAGATCTAGTGTCTCAGCGCTGGATTCTGTCCATTTTTCTTCTAATAGCCTTTTTGATTAGGATTTTCAGATTTTACCCGTCCCAATCGAACATAAAAGAGGTTGATCTGGTTTTGTGAGTGTGGTAGTGTGCCATTTGACAGCTTGTTGTTTATCTTTAGGCCGCAGTTATACTCATTATTTAAAATTTTCTTTTACTCATTGTGTTTTTTTTTTATAAATTCAACAATTGGCGAGTTGGTGTCAAAACAAAGCTTATGAATTTTAGAACATGATTATCCAAAAATATTTTAATTTCTAATTATAGTTTTCGCAGAAAATCACTTTTTAGTTTTCACTGATCACAAAAAACACAAATCAAACTGCGAAATGCAAACATCAAACTGACATAAGTCAGACGTCAAATGTTTTTGTGTAAATGGAGGTGTAAATTTCACCTGGAATCGAGATTCTTCAAAAGTGCTCTAGAGTAAAAAATACTCCTTTTTGTATCCCAATCGAAAACGCTAAAAGTCTTCCAGAAAACCGGGGCTGCTTGATTCTACGGACAGTATTTGTATTAATCTGGCAGATTTCGTTGTTAATGTTACAGAAATGTCCCCAGGCTTTCCTTTTGGCTGTTCTTATATCCTTTTGAATCTGCTTGGACTGGTTTTGTAGAGATTACAGTCCGTTTCCTCGTTTGTCCTCTTTTGCCGACTTAAAGAGTTCCCTCCATTCCCCGATTGTCAAGTTCTTTGGACCACCAATGACTTTGTTTCTTGCATATTGGACATGCTCTTTTGAAAGCGTTATTATACACCATGACGATTTCGTTCACATTTATATCAATATCATCCTGATCAGTTGCAGCACTCTTGAAGGTGTGTTCGGAGATTTTTGCCGTAAATAGAATCAGAGAGTTACAAAAACATGTCAGCCATCTTCATCGTCTAAGAACGTTCAAAGCATTCGACATTAGAAGAAGCAAATTGTCACAGAAGCGTCCAGAAATGACGAAACTTAAAACATATCGTCGCTTGAAAAACAAACTGACATAAGTTAAAATTTTACGATTTTGATTTAAGAATACAGATCGATTCGCAAAAAAATATAAATTTTCCATCAAAACGTCATATCTGTAGCTCTTAAACTGACAGTGTGGAGACATAAGTGTCGTTTGGCATTTAAGTCAACATCCATTGTAATGAAAAACTTTAAATAGCTTTTCTAATTATTTATGAATTTTGACATATGACAGTTTGCTTTTCAAGCGACGATATATCTCAATGAATGCATTCGTGTAGTGTAAACTGTCCAAAAAAGCGTATCTTAACTCAGCACTTTGCCGAATATAAGTATAAAACTAAAGCTCCCTCCCTCCATTATGAGAAAAGGAAACGTCCTAACGAATCTGTTACCCCAAAAATTCGAATTTGTATTCATGTTTTATTTTATCCGAACACCAGTGAAATAACTACGAACTACATTCCGTTGCAGAAATTCAAATTTGGCAACAATTGTAAGCTTTCAAAGGGAATATCCTTGGTGGAATTTGTTCATTTATTTCCCTCATTTTAATTGAAATAACCGCATTCTTTGAACGAAATTCCATTACATTAATCCTTTCGGGCAATCCAATTATTAAAATTCTCCATGAAATTTAAATGAATACCTTTCCAATCATTCACAGTTATCATGTGTATATCGATGAGAATGGAGACGCATCGGGCAACTACACGGTAATAGCGCGCGGATGGGCGCACAACAAGCGAAACACTACCAGCTATGGACTTTTACCCGTGGGGACATTCGGAGGGCCAGAAGGTGACAATTTGCCTGTAAGTTTAAAACTCAGTTGGGAATGAATCATTTTCATGTAAAATTTTGTTGGTAACACTTTGAATTGAATCGCTTTTCTCTGTCTTTTTTCCTAATCCAACTTTGCGTCTAAACTAAAATAAAATTGAAAATTCACTTAAAGAGCTATATTCAGGTGAGGGGCTTACATTTATCTTCGATATTACTATATGACGAGCTTGTGCATTGTAGAATTATTTCCGTTCTAGAGATTTTGTATTAAAATTGAATTTAAATTCTATTGGCAGGATCTCAAATTGTATGGCATCATTCCATGGGTTGGTTCCGGGCCACCAGTTGCTGAACCACACTGCGGCTTTGCTGGAGAGAAGTGCATAAGTGAGTATTGATCCATTTGCAGATATTTATGGAATTTGTTATTTAATCGATTTGAGTGTTGTAATGGAGTGATAAGTGTTTTTTGTTTATATGGTTCGACTGGCAAACTGGGCGTATAAGTGTTTTTTTTTTTATTTATCCTTGACTCGTGGGGTGAATTTGTCCTGGATTATATACTGTCTCCTCTAAGGTAATAGGTGTTGATTTAGGTTGATTTTGAGTTAGGGTTGTGTTAGGCTTTTGACACTGAGGTTAATCGACATAATTGTAAAGGACTACGTGGACCCATAGTTACAGAAACATGACTTAGCCCCAGTTTACTTGACTATGATCTCTTCAATCATGAGTTCTCTTGTATATATGATTTCTTACCTCATTTCCAATCCATCTGAACATAGAGATAATTTGTGCTATGACTACTCTTGAAATTAAACATCTTTATGTCGCAAATCCATAGATCCTATCGTATCGTCTTTGCTCGGTGTATTCTGAACTATCAATAGCTTTAGAATACATATGTTTGCAGGAACTTGAACGCTTTATTTTATTATAAAGGCTTTTTTTTTAGAGGTATAGAACATTGAAACGGAATGAAAAAAGATGATTTTTTTTCAAATTGACATGAAATTTACTTTATTTACTGTATGACCGTCATGGCTGGCTCGGACCTAGTCTAATATGAATGTAAAATTTTCGATGACTTTTTCAAACATTTGTGGCCGTATATCGGCAATAACGCGGTGAATGCTGTCCTCCAAGTGGTCAATCGTTTCGGGCATATCGGCGTAGACTAGTGACTTCACATATTCCCACAGAAAATAGTCAAGCGGTGTTAAATCGCACGATCTCGGAGGCCAATTAATAGACCAAAACGTGAAGTTATGCGCTTACCGAACGTTTCCTTCAACAAATCAATTGTGGCACGAGCTGTGTGACATGTTGCGCCGTCTTGTTGAGACCACAGCTCCAGCACATCATGGTTGTTCAATTGATGAAAGAAAAAGTCAGTAATCATGGCTCTATAGCGGTCACCATTGACTGTACCGTTCTGGCCAGCATCGTTTTTAAAGAATTACGGACCAATTATTCCACCAAACCATAAAGCACACCAAACAGTTAGTTTTTGTGGATGTAACGGTGTCTCAACATACACTTGAGGATTATCATCACTCCAAATACGGCAGTTTTGTTTATTGGCGTATCCGTTCAACCAAAAGTGAGCTTCATTGCTAAATAAAATTCGCTTATGACAAATTTTCGGCCCATTCACCAAATCTACGACTTGCTAGGTGATCCTGTGGCTACAATTCTTGCACGAGTTGGATTTTGTAAGCACGCAAACCAAGATCTTTCCGCAATCTCTTTCATAATCTTTCTGTGCACAATGGCGGATAAACTGATTCGGGTCTTCCTCTACGTAACGCTCTACAGCGGCAATGACTTCGCCTGTACGCACTGTACGACGTCTCTGTGGATGCGTATTATCATTTTGAGTAAACGTGGTGAGAAAACGTTTCATACTTAATCGAATTAATTGTCTGATGGACGACTACGCCGACCGTAAAATGGACGTAGTGCACGATACGTATTCCGAACAGAACCATGATTTTCAAAATAAATTTGCACAATTTGGAAGCTTTGTTCAGAGGTCAGTCTATTCATGTTGAAATGCCAAATCAAACTAAAAATAAATAACTTGACAGCTGACAAAATGGTCGCCAGTTAAAATAGTGGTACCAACTTAAAGTGGCAAACTTAGGTTAGGTTAGGTTGGTGGGTTGATGAGGTAGGCGGTCTTCCCTGATCACACTCAGGCATCTTCCCTCATCACACTCAGGTCAATATAGACCCAACTTAGGTTAGGTTAGGTTGGTCGGTTGAGGAGGTAGGCGGTCTTCCCTGATCACACTCAGGCATCTTCCATCATCACACTCAGTTGGGGTTCCACTGGTGTGATTGGTTCCTTCATTGTTGCGTTACTGTCCATTGTTGTTAGCCCCTTTATAGCCATCCAGATGTTGTTGCAAACCTGAAAAGATTAGAGAGAGGGATTACCGATAGATCCTCGAGGTCATGGAAAAAGTATCTTCCTAAGGTTCAGATTCTTCATTGGCTGAGGCCTGGGCAGTGGCATAGAAGGTGGAGGGTATCCTCGTGTATTTGTTCATCACCGTAGCCTCTACAGAGGTCGTCATCTGTAAGATGCATTTTCAGTTTGTGGCTTTTAAGTAAATTGTGTTCAGTTACAATCCCTACTAGAGTCGAAACAGATCTTCTGTTACTTCGAAGTATTTTATGGGTTCTGGCTTTGTCATTCTCAGGCCACATCATTTTGGAAGTTCAGCAGGCGGAGAGGGAGTTTTTGGCAATACTCAGTGTTTTCTGTCCCACCCGAGATTTGAGATCACATAATGGTGGTTTGACAGACTTGTCTGCCTGGTCAATGCTGGAGGCAGATCCTTTTATCGCCAGTTCTTCAGCAATTTCATTGCCCTGTAGGCCTCTGTGTCCGGGATCCAGCAGAGCTTAACATTATGTTGGACGTTAAGAACCATTAGTTCTTCGCGATAACGCTTCACAAGCTTAGATTTTATTTCGACGGCAGAGATAGCTTTTATTGCATCCTGACTGTCAATAATGATGGTGATATCATCTGGTGGTCGCTTTGGCTGCCTCTGCTACTGCCAATATCTCGCCTTGGAAGACACTGCTGTGCTCAGGGAGACGAAAAGTACCGTTGAGCTTTAGTGTTTCTAAAATCACTCCAGCTCCAACGCCTATATCCATTTTTGAACCATCAGTGTAGATGGATATGGATTCGGTGACCAGTTCGTTCCTCTCTCACTCCTCTCTGCTTGGTAAAATGCAGGAGAATGGTTCTTTGAAAGTCATGGTGAGGCAGCATGTAGTCAGAGGATACAGATGAGATGTGAAAAATTTGGGCATGTCCTCCTGAGTTCGTTTTCCAGCAGTTGAGCTGGCTGATTCTTAGAGCACTTTTGGCTGCAGATTCTTGCATGTAAAGGTCTAGCGGTAGCAGGTTAAGGATGGTTTCCAGTCCCGCTTGTGGTGTGGTACACATTGCGCTAGTAGCACCCACATATGCTATCCTTTGTACTTTTTTTTTCAAATTTTTCAGACAAGCCCCCCATATGTTAATATAGGTCTTACAATGGCCGTGTACATCCATAGGATGATCCTAGGGTTCAGTTCCATTTTTTTTCCGAATATTCAGTTACACGTATAGAAATTGACTTTCGCCTTTTAAATGCGTTCGCACAAATTAGGTTCCAGTTGAGTTTCCTATCAAACCCAGATATTTTGCACTATCGGATAGATTGAGGGTAACCGGTAGGTCGAATATTGCTATCTTCCTCTTATTAGTAAAGAGAACGAGTTCTGTTTTCTGGGCGATGATGCCAAGCCCACATTGTTTTGTCCACCCGTTGATAGTTTTAAGTGGCAAACTTAAATATGCGCCGTTTTATTCGAAAACTTGTTGCATTTTACGGCTAATTCCATAATACCTCGCTCTTAGAAGCCCTTTTCTTTATTGGCAAAAATCTGAGACTATCGTTTTTCACAAGCGTCTCTTGAAGCTCATTTTTCACCAGCAAAATCCTTCGCCATGGATATGAATTGATGGTAATCACTTGGTGACAGATTCGTGGTGGATGCAGAAGAACATACCAATCAAGCTCCCGGTGCTTCTGGCGAGTCGATATCTATGTATGTGGCCTGGCGTTGTTTTGATGGAACGCAATATCTCTCCTCAAAATCTATCCACTACTGGACGATTGCTTCCTTCAGACGGTCTATTTGTTGACAGTGCAGGTCCAAAATAAGAGTAGGAGACAATCTCACAAAAAAAAAGCAAAACTTTACTATCCGTCAATCCTGGCTTGGTCATTGTTTGCGCCGGCTTAATGCGATTCGACCACGACCGTTTTCGCTTGAGGCTGTCGTGGTTATACAATTGTTCATCACAAGTCACAATCCGCTTTAGAAATGGGTCGAAATTTGCAGCCATTCGCAAATGAATTCGGTCCATGAAGTTTTTTTTTTGCGGTGACTCGTGTGACACCCATACGACCTTCTTTTTGTATTCAGCCTTATTGAAGTGGTTCTAAACGGTTTTTGTGTACATTGCTTAGCTCCTGGTCAACTGTAAAGTCTAAATCAATATAATATTCAGACACGGCAATTTTCATGATTTTATCGACATTAGCTTTCAGAGCCTTGACTACTACTCCTTTCAAAGCATCCATACTCAAAAAAGAGGATTACGTATGACTTTGTCTGTGATCGTTAGTGACTTCACCTTCAATCAGATTTCCAAACACTTGGCCTCCTTATTGAAATCACGCGTATTGACATCCCCTTGTCCTCACTTTGAGCCCGATGTTGGCTCAAATACAGAAGTAGGGTCACTTTTAGTGTGTTGATGATTAGGATTCAGTTTTTCGTGAAGAGTTAGATTATTTTCCATTCGCATACCGAATATGTCAAAAAGACCCATATCGACAACTGCATTTTATGTATTTTCTGTTATGTTCTCATTGCACATAAGCATTCTGGCAAGAACAAAGTTTAAAATATTTTAACCTATCTGAGAACTTCAGTAATCGTTAAATTAGAATAACTTGGAGTCTTCAATTTTTTGCGAATCCCAAGTTATATACAAGCTGAGCTTATACACAGGCCACAGCTCTTGGCCCTGATGAGAATATTGTTATGCTGACTACCAACGTCATCATTGATTTTTTAAATCACTTTCCTATACGTTTTCACAGATTGATGCAAAGATCCTGTAATCTGAAAGGCTTATCATTCTGAAGATATTTCCACTCAATGCACTATGTATAGTACCTTCTTCTAGCTTCTAGCTTCTAGCTTCTAGCTTCTGAGGCAATAAACAAAATTAAGAGGCTCTAACTGTCCTTTAAAGTTGTGATAGTAAGATACTTTGTCGGGTCTTTTGTGTCTTATAGGCTTAAGAGCAGGAAACTATTTAGTAAAACTTACTCCCACAGATTTTCATTTAGTTATTCGTTGAGCAGGTAACGTTCAACAAGGCAGGTTTGTTATCAAAGATTGGGGTACATTTTATAAAGTCGTCCATCAGCTGATTTAGACATTCCTGGGTATTTGTGGAAAATTGGAGAGGTTTAAAATATTCAGTGATGTAAGCGATCTTTTCGCCAATCCTTCGTTGCGACCTTTCTGTAGAGCATTCGGGTTATCTTTTCAACTATGCTAAACCTTATCCTTGTTTTACAGCATATGGCGTACCACCGATGTGTAGGTTTTACTGAAATAAAGAAACCGCTCGCCTATTTTTTCGTTTGTCTACTGCTATCAAGTATTGGAGTATGGTGACCCATTTGCAGCCAATATGTATCGCAATATTACGTTTCAGAATTAAATTAAAGCGCCACTTAACTGCCTGCTTCCACAACTGAAGTATCTTTCTGAAGTTTTGCAAAAAATTTCCTGTCACTGTGTGACTTTCAAAATGTGAAGCTAGTGCACATAACTTGTCGGGCTTCCTTGCCCTTTCATCTTTTTAATATCGGGGGAGACTGTGATTTTCGTTGCCGATATAAACTCGACAGCGCCATACCATGTTAGTTCGATCAACTCCCAAATGTCCAATTTATGCGTTTTTTATCCAGATGCCCTGTAATCAATCCCCTTTATTGCCCAAGCCCTTGCTAGTAGAGGTGCAAGTGGTTCGCTCATACTATAGTTATAATCGGTAAGTCGGCGAGTCGGTTAACATGGTAGCAAAAGGAAAAGTTGGCAAATGCATTTATGCCGTCAAAGGACAACATTTTCCTGTTGGTCCACAATTTCAAAAATTTGATCTATGCGCTGACAAAGAGCTCTATTTCCCTTCTATGCTCTAGAACAATATTTAATTAAAAACGCCCCATGCATCACAAAGCGAAACAATTCTCTAAAGCATGTGTTTTCTCCTCTTTCAGGTTACACCGGTGAAATATCAGCAGGAATCGCTGGCGGTGCACTCCTCCTCTTAGGCATCGTATCCCTCGTCCTCTACCGTAATTGGCGGTATGAACAAGAGCTCGATAGTTTACTATGGAAAATCGATTTTCGAGAAGTCCAAATGCACGAGAATGAAAAAGAAGCCACTAGTCAAAAACAGACCCGGGTATGAGTGTTATTCCGCTAACGATACGATTCAACTAACAAACAGTTTTATTCATTTCAATTTATTTCCTTGTAGTCAACTCATCCGCTCATAAGGACGAGTCAAGTTAGTTTAAGCTCAAATCCAGATGCGGATTTTCGTTATACAACCATATTCACTCCGATTGGCCTGTACAAGGGTCAGTTGTATGCGATTAAAAAGGTTCGCAAGAAGAGTGTTGATATAACCAGGGAGATGAAAAAGGAATTGAAGTTGGTAAGTAAAATTCCTTTTTGTCCTTTGAATGGGTATTCTTTTTTTTTATTTTTCATCCTGACTTATGATGTTCGTTCTATTTTGTAGCTACGGGATACCCGTCACGACAACATTTGTGCATTCATTGGAGCTTGTACTGATCCACCAAATATCTGCATAATTACAGAGTACTGCACTCGGGGGAGTTTGAAAGTAAGTTGAAGAGGAGGAGCACTGTCAGAGAGAGGTTCTATAAAATTGCTTATTTTATGTTTTCATTGCTTTGTTTCTTTTTGTAGGACATTTTGGAGAATGAGGACGTCAAGCTGGACAACATGTTTATTGCATCAATGGTAGGCGATATTATAAGGGTAAGTTATGAAAGGTATAGGGGGACAGATTTATATCTTAACAATTGCTTTCAAAATTTTAAATGAGGGATAGAAGTAAGAAATGGATGTATGTATAAATATCTACTCAGCATACGCTTTTTTAAAGTGCGGGAATACTTTTTGACAACTAAAACTTTTGAAACTCAATTTGTAAATGATCAGTACATGATCAGCAAAAAGTATTTTGTTCAACACGTACATTTTTTGAACGTTTCGTAATGTTTGGCCCGCACATTATTTTCGAGCAACTACTTTTCCTTATGCTTCTGGTTTGTTAGCGATTTTTGGCAGCCGATATTTGTTTTACCACCAACATTTAAGCAATATAAATTGTTTTATCCATCTGCTTACTCGATCAGTTCAAAATAACAATTTTATGTAGCTATAGCTATGCACTGACCATCATAATCTCAATACCAAGAAAGTATTCTTTTTATCTACAAAAATTATCTAATTTCTATAAAATTTTTCGGTGATCAACACTTATCACACTGATCACGTTATTCATGCTTAATAGACATGATCAGAAAAAAGACACCAAAGCTTGTAAATTTGAATATATCATTGTTTACCGAAAAACATATTTCTGACTGATCAGCAGAGTGAAATTTGTTGACCACGAAAAGATTGGCATTTTTCTTGTCACGTTTGGACTGATCATAAATTGAGGCACAAATTTTTGGAGCAAAAAATACGAAACTTTGACTTCAAGGTACTGGTTTCTAAGGATTGTATGGTATTGATCAGCAGACAGTATTTGCTTAACACCAACATTTGAGCATTTACCCCTCAAATTGTATAGGAATTAACATTTTTTTAATCAATTTACACCATCAAATAACAATTTATCACCAAAACTCTACCAATTACCCTCTAAAATTGTTTAATGATCATCATATTCTGAATAGAATTACATGGGAATCACCAAGTAATATTTCAATATCAATTTTTTTTCTAAACCTCTATAAAATGATCAGCACTGATAAGCTTATTAATTCGAAAAGTGCATGTTCAGAAAAAAAAAAAAACACCAAAATTAGGATAATTTTGACCTGACGTTGTTGATCGGTAAACAACGTCAGGTCAAAATAATACCGACATGGTCAACAGAAATAAATTGCATTGTCACCAATGTTCTAACAATTCATAAAAAGTTATTAGATATCTAATATAAAAGATAACTTAAAGCTAATGTACAATGTTTCGTAATTTTATGTTAAATTCCAATCTGTTTATGGAGGGATCAAGTTCATTACATTTAGAATTAAAAAGTTGTATACACCTAGAAAAAGATTCATTGCAACCATAATTGTATCTATGTTTGGGATTGTTAAAAAAATGACGAAGACGTAATCTTCTCTCCGGAATATAGATTTCAAAGTATGTAAGAATTTGTGGACTCATAACTTACTTACTTACTTAAGTGGCGCTACAGTCCGGGATGAACCTGGGCCTCAACCAACATGCCTCTCCAATTAGCCCGGTCCTTAGCTAACTGCCTCCAGTTGCGCACTCCAAGTTGGTTGAGGTCGGTTTCCACTTGTGCGCGCCACTTAAGGCGAGGTCTTCCTCTACTGCGTCCGACGTCTGGCTGGGAATCGAAGACTCTGCGAGCCGGAGTATTGGTGTCCATTCGTTCTACATGTCCTAGTCATCTTAAACTTCCAATGCGGAGTTTTTTGACCAGGGGCATGTCGCTGTACAGCTCGTATAGTTCTTGGTTGAATCTTCGTCTCCATAGCCCGTCAAAGCAAACGGGACCGAAGATTTTTCGAAGAATTTTCCTCTCGAATCTACCAAGGATTTCTTCATCCGCTTTTGATACGGTCCATGCTTCAGCGCCGTAGAGCAGGACTGGGATGATCAGGGTCTTATATAGGATCTCCTTAGTAGTTCGAGTGAGGGCTTTACTACTAAATTGCCTTCTTAGCCCGAAGAACCAGCGGTTGGCAAGAGTAATTCTTCGTTTAATTTCTGACGAGATGTTGTTGTCAGAGTTAATAGCGGAGCCGAGGTAGACAAAGTCCCGTACTACCTCAAAGTTATATCTGTCAATGGTGACGTTCTGTCCAATTCGTCGATGTTGTGTGTCCTTTCGTGTTGACAGCATATACTTAGTCTTTCCCTCATTTACTGCTAAACCCATTTTCGCCGCTTCCTTCTCTATACTAGCAAACGTGGCTATGACATCACGTTGAGTCCTACCAATGATGTCAATATCGTCAGCGTATGCTAGTAAATGCACCGACTTTTGGAAAATTGTGCCTCTGGTGTTGGCTTTCGAGTTTTGCACAATTCTCTCAAGAATCAGATTAAAGAAGTCACATGACAGCGCATCGCCTTCCCTAAATCCTTTTTTGGTATCGAATGTGTCGGTGAGTTCGTTTCCGACCCTGATGGAGCAGCGAGAATTCTCCATTGTCATCCTACACAAACGGACGAGTTTGGGCGGTATACCAAAACTAGACATGGCTCTGTACAGTTCGTCTCTATAAATGCTGTCATATGCAGCTTTGAAATCGATGAATAGGTGGTGGGTATCGATTTGGACTTCTTGAGTTTTTTCCAGGATCTGCCGAAGGGTGAAAATTTGATCGGTTGTGGACTTTCCTGGCCTAAAACCACACTGATAAGGGCCAATCAGGTTGTTGGTAAACGGTTTCAGGCGTTCACATATTACGGCAGATAGGATCTTGTAGGCGATGTTGAGGAGACTTATGCCTCTGTAGTTGGCGCAGTTCAGAGGGTCTCCTTTTTTGTGGATCGGGCAAACGATGCTGAGGTTCCATTCTTCAGGCATATTTTCCTCCGACCAGATTTGGCTTATGAGTTGGTGGATGTTACTTACCAAGTCATCTCCGCCGGCCTTATAGAGCTCAGCGGGAAGGCCGTCATTTCCGGCAGCCTTATTAAGCTTGAGTTTAGATATTGCTATCCTCACTTCACTCAGGTCGGGTGGTTGGCAGTTTTCGCTGTCGTTGCCAATATTGAATGGTTCGTTCTGCCTGACAGCGGAATGTTGTTCGTCATCGCCGTTTAACAGTCTGCAGAAGTGGTTCTTCCATATCCTCAGCATCGACTGTGTCTCAACTACAATATTTCCTTGTTCATCTCGACAGGATTCTGTTCGAGCCTTGTATCCTTGGCTTTGACGTTTTACACTTTGGTAAAACTTGCGAACATCGTTCCTGGAGTGGCACCTCTCTATATCCTCGATCGCGCGCTTTTCTTGCTCTTTTTTCTTCTTGCTGAAAAGCCGATGTTCTTCCCTTCTTCTTTGCCCATAGAGCTCAATGGCAACTCTCGTCTTCACCTGCAGCTTTGCCTTGTAGATCTCGTTCTTGGCTGCGAGCATCTGTCGGCATTAATCATCAAACCAGGGGTTTCTTGCTGGTGGGCGCGAGAAACCTAGCACATCAGTTGCGGCTGATCTAATGGCCTGTTGGCATCGTTGCCATTGCTCTTCGGCATTCGATGCTGGTGGTATGGTGTTAATCGAGAGGTTAAGGGATACGCGTTGTGCGAAGGTCTTGGCGGTCTCTTGCGATTGCAGTCTTCCGACATTAAATTTTTTCACAGTATTTCTGGATTGTTGTGGCGTGGTGGATATCCGCATTCTTACCTTGGCTGCTACAAGGTAGTGATCCGAGTCGATGTTAGCTCCTCGGAATGTTCGGACATCCAAAATACTGGATGCGTGCCTCTTATCTATCGCAATGTGATCAATTTGGTTGACTGTTCGTTGATCTGGAGACCGCCATGTCCCCTTATCGATATCGAGGTGAGGAAACCGTGTGCTGGCTATAGTGGCATTTCGTTCCGTAGCGAAATCAATTAGCCTAAGTCCGTTACCAGACGTGTTGTGGACACATAATACGATATGAAAATACATCATGAACAAACAATATACACTGAACAGAACGTCTTTTTTCTAATGAATCAAGACCAATCAAGGCACACCTAGATGCATATGAAGGAGAATCAATTCTCCACCCCAGCTGCCTGACTACAAATCTTGTAAAAGCCTTTTGATATCTTTCAATACGTGTTATCCCAATAGAGGAAGAAGGACACCATACAATTGAACAATACTCAAGAATTGGACGAACTAAAGACATATAAACCGATTTTAAAGCATAGGGGTTAGAGAATTCATTGCAGTTTCGCTTAACGAAACCAAGCATTGAATTTGCCCTTGCTATTATAACGGGCGATTTTTTAAGAGGTTTAGAACTTTTAAAAAAAAAAAAAAAAAAAAAAAAAAAATGAATGAAATATTTATTTGAATCGATAGTTTGAACCTTGCAATTTAATGTTTAAAGATAATTTCATGCAAATGTTGACCGCGGCTGCGTCTCAGGTAGCCCATCCGCTGAGTCCAATTTTGGCATACTCTTTCACACATATCGGCCGGTATCTCACGAATGAATGCATGGATGTTGGCTTCCAGTGCGTCAATCGAAGCGGGCTTGTCCCTATAGACATTAGCCTTGACATACCCCCACAAAAAATAATCTAATGGTGTCAAATCGCACGATCTAGGCGGCCAATTGACCGGCCCGAAACGTGAAATTAACTGTTCACCAAACTCGCCTCGCAATTGCGCCATTGTTTCGCGGGCTGTGTGGCATGTGGCACCGTCTTGTTGAAACCACATATCATGCAAGTCAAGAACTTCCATTTCGGGCAAAAAAAAGTTTGTTATCATCGCTCGGTAGCGTTCACCATTGACAGTAACGCTGCGATTCGCATCATCTTTGAAGAAATATGGCCCAATAATGCCGCCGGCCCATAAACCGCACCAAACAGTGGCTTTTTCGGGATGCATTGGTAGCTGTTGCAATGCTTCTGGCTGATCTTCACTCCAAATGCGGCAATTTTGCTTATTTACGTACCCATTCAACCAAAAATGAGCCTCATCGCTGAACACAATTTTTCGATAAAAAAGCGGATCCTCGGCCAGCTTTCCAAGAGCCCATTCACCAAAAATTCGGCGTTGTGGTAGGTCGGCTGGCTTTAGTTCTTGCACCAGCTGTATCTTAAAAGGCTTTACGCCCAAATCCTTCCGCAAAATTTTCCACGTAGTGCTGTAACAAAGGCCTAACTGCTGGGAACGGCGCCGAATCGACATTTCGCGGTCTTCTGTCACACTAGCTGATACGGCCGCAATATTTTCTTCACTACGCACAGTACGTAAACGTGTTGGTGGTTTAATGTCCAACAAAGTAAATTTGGTCACAATCTTCCGAATAGACTGCTCAGAAGTTCGAGAATGCCGATCATAAAATGGAAGCAGCGCACGATGAACATTTCGAACCGAGCACGAATTTTGATAGTAAAATTCAATAATTTGCAAGCGTTGTTCATTTGTAAGACGATCCATGGTTAAATTGCAAACCAAACTGAAGCTGTTTGACAGTGACACAAGGTACTAAACACACGTCAGCTGTCAAAACCAGTGTTGCCAAAACCAAACCAGCTAAAAAATCACCCGTTATAGTCTACATGTAACGAAAATGACAACTTTGGATCAAAATTGACTCCAAGATCACGAATTTTAGATTTGCGATCAAGAATCTGATTGAAAATTTGGTAGTTGTGTATCACTGGAACTAAAGTACGATGTGCCGTAAGAACATTACATTTTTTAATATTTAAAGGAAGAACATTTTTTTACACCAATCGGATAAAACATTTAAATCATTTTGAAGATTTTGATGATCAATTCTATTTTTTATGCATAGATATATTTTTATTATCAGCATACATCAAACATAAAGCATTCTTAAGAAGAAATGGGATATCATTAACGAAAATGTTAAAAAGAAGTGGTCCGAGGTGACTTCCTTGAGGAACTCCCGATAAAACTTTGAGTGTACTAGAGAGGAAATTTCCTAATTTCACACATTGCGTTCTATCATTAAGGTAGCTGGATATCCATTTCAGGAGCAAACCATGAATACCAAAAACTTTAATATTTTATGACAAATTGAATCGAAATCTTTGACAAAATCTGTGTAGATAGCAGTGGCGAGGCGTCCATATAACTCGATTCCTACCGAGTTACCTTTTGAAATTCTACTTTTCAACAATGTACCAATAAAACAAGCAACATGAATCTTAATATCCCCATATAAACACAATATTTGTGTTTCCCACACCTGCACAGCACACGCAAGCCACAAATTCTATCAACAACCCCTCAACCTGCTGCAAGTCATCGGCTTTCATATCGTTCTACTGCTTTACGCACACACATACACACATCATTGCATGGTTATTCTCTATCCCATACTCCACATATTTCATAGCCCATAAGAAAGACAACTGCAAAGCGCTAGCAAAACAAAGCAAAGTGTAACCCGACAAACGCCGTGTTATAAAATATCTGGCCGGCTAGAACAAATTGGTTTTCTTTCCTTGTTTTCCCTTTATCGTTCACCGTGTTTGACTCCTCTCTGTTTAACACACGCTTTCTTATGCAAAAAAATAACCCGATGTTCAACGACTTATTGGTGAATTTTGTCTTTTCTTTTAGATTATTTCTGTTGGAAAAAATTAGTTATGAAGCAGATTGCGATGCGTAACTTAAAGAAAATTTTGAGTGTAATTATTGATGTGCAATAAAAAAGAAATTTAAAACAGTGAAAAGTGTGAAAAGTTTAAATTGTGGTATTTTCAGTTGAATTCAGATAATTTCAAATAGCTAATTATTAAGAGATAATGGCATTATTAACTGTAAATTGTTGTTTGGTAGATTTGCTTTTGGAGGAAGAAAATGCTTTTTGTAAGTTGAATTTTCTTAAAAAAAAAAAGTTATAGAGATAGGGCGCTCTACTCCTTCTATGAAAATAGATTATAAGCGCAAGGATGGTTTTGTTTCGCATTTTAATGCATCCATGTACCAAAAATATACTTGGTTGACTTATAGTTTATTACTTAAATTAGAAGGGAAAGAGTTTTGTTTTATATTGAACACGCTTTCCGAGATTTTTGCTAAAACCGATGTATTGTTTAATTTAATAAACAAATGGATGTTGAAGTTGCTAAGCGAGAAATCGAGTGTTTTGAGTCTTGGCTTTGCACTGACTTTCTAAACAAATTTGATTCCATTTTTGAAAGCATAAACGATTGTGCTGAACCTCCACGAAAACGCAGATTACTCGATATTGATTTAAAAACTCACTATAAGCGCCTTCTTGTAGAAATAAAGGACAATATTATATCCCAACTTCAGACAAGATATAAATCTTTCACGAATTTAATTTTTTTGGATCTACTTAATAAATCAAAATACAGTAATTTTGCACTATCAAGCCCAGATGATAAAATATCTTCTCTGATTAATTTTTTTCCTGGAATTTTCGATTTCACAGCTTTGAAAAATGAACTAAAAGTTCTCTATACTACATCTTCACTTCAACAACTTGACGTTCTAGCACTTTATAACCATTTGAGAAGCGAAATATTGCGTGAAACATTTTCCCAAATTTTAAAATTAACTGCACTATTTTTAACACTACCGCTTACTGTTGCCTCCGTGGAGAGATCTTTTTCCACTCTGAAAAGAATTCATACATATTTAAGAAATTCTCAAGGAGAAAACAGGATCTCTGATTTAGCACTTTTATCAATAGAAAAGCGACTCCTTTTAAAAATGAAAAGTAGACCTAACTTTTATGAAAAAGTTCTTGCAGAATATGTTAAAAAAGATCGGAGAATAGACATAGAGTACAAATAAAAAAATCAGTTTAGCAAAACTTTTCACAATTTTTTCAAACTTTTGCTGTTTTTAAATTCCTACTTATCATTAATATTTCCTATTTTTAACTTTTTTTGTATATATTATATGTGGATTTTTTTATTATTGTATTTATTTAATTTAACAAAAAGTAATTTGTGAAGTTCCTTTTTTTACCATCAATTTTCTTAAAGGTATTGCATTTGCATCTGCCAAAAAAGGTTTCTTTCGAAGCCACTTTTATTATACTTCAGGTTCATTGTAAATTTTGGCTTTAATGACTTGAAGTATACGAAATTGGCTGAATTGCTTTACTTATATGCGATTTGCAATACACAATATAATTTCAGAAAGCGTTTGCAGGTGCATTTTTTTGCCGACTTACCATATAACATTTTCCACGCCACGCCACTGGTAGATAGTGTCAACCTGGTAGCCAGATTCAAAGGAATCGGTGACATATCTACAGTAAAGCATTAGATTTGTTGCGGTAGATTTACCTGAAATAAATCCATGTTGTTCATCACAAATGTGTTCTTTTATACCTACTAAAAAATAGATGATCTTTAACTATAAGCTCAAATAGTTTAGGGATTGCTGAGATCTTAGAAATTGCACGATAATTTATTACCAAATTTTTTGCACCAGATTTGTAAATAGGACTTACATATGAAAATTTCCATTGAAAAAGTCCTGTAGAAAGAGATTTATTAAAAATAATCAGACGCGGAAAAGCTAACGAGAACTGGCATTGCTTTAGAATAAAAGATGGAATTCTATCAGGGCCAGGATTCAAGCTGGATTTTAATTTAGATATACCATTAAGGATATCGGTTTCAAAAAGATTGAGAGTTGAAATATTAGCATTACTGGTGGAATGGCTTTCTGTTTGACCAATATTTAATACGGAATGGTCAACATAAACTTATTTGAAAAATTTAGAGAAAAGTTCACACGAACTTTGTATGTCATTTGATGTTTGACCATTGAATTCCATATATTCCTGAAAAGTAGCAGATCGTTTTTTTACTATTCAAAAAAATTTTTTAATTGAATCAGATGATCTTAAAGAAACACCAAATTTTGGACGATATATTTGTTGATGAACATATTCTTGCTCATCAGAAAACAAACATTTAAATCGTGCACTGATAAGCCTCTTATTCCTCAAATTACCCAATCTGTCTAAAATTGTTGATGATTCCCTTCATGTACCTTTCCCGGCCAATGTACATGATCAGCTGAAACTATTTCAATTTTTTTTTTGTTAAAATAAAATAACAGAAAAATAATGCAGGATAAATTTTTGAACTATCAACATACACTTTTTCTTCTAGCAGCAAAACTTTGACAATTTTTTTTTCGAAAATTAGGGACAGATGATCGTTATTTGATCGACAGTATTCAGCATATTCTTTTTCAAAGCAACAGAAAAAAATACCAAAGCTTTGATAAATCGGCTTTTTAATTGTAAACGGATATGGATATTCCCTGTAAGGGAATGATCCAGCTAAATGAAAAAAACACCACGAAAAATCAGACATTTTTGCTCGATACTTTTGGTTTTCAATAATTGTTGGTCAAAATATTCTTGATCATCAAAAATTAAACATTCCATAGGCATTTTTGTGATAAAAATGCCTGTCACTCTGGTGCTTCTAAGGTCTCCAACTCATGTGGGGCTTACACCAATTCTCTCCCAATCGTTCAAGAAATTTAATTTTGACCAAATTTGAAAAATAAAGCCGGGAGGCAGCTATAACATTTACTTTTTCATTCTATCCATTACTTCCACTCCACTTACATCCACTTTAGTCTTTCATGGATACATAGCAGCACAACACGACATTTTGACAGAACCCGAACTCAGTAGAAAAGAGTCCGTTTTCTCTTCTCAAGAGATAAGCAACATTTTTTTTTAAAGTTCCAACATTTGACAATTTTGAATTAAATAATTCCTTTGGACTGTGTCACATTTCCTTCAGTATATTTGTATGGAACTACATGTTCCACGTTACTACTTGCTCACTTTGGCTGGCGCCGCTAATCTTCCCATTGCTTGTGTGGAATAACAATAATTAGTGACACCTAAAACATTTTTTTTGTTTGACAGCATAACTTTAACATTTTTCCCCGAAAATTTGGGATCGATCAGCATATAGGTAGCCTCTGAAGGTACATGATCGCAAGAAATATTTTTCCGTCTGTGATTGTGAACTGATCAGCAAATTCTTGCCCAAGGAACTTGATTAAACCTTCGAAGTCGTTAATGTAACTGTGCATTGAAAGGATTGCCCTTTAAGAGTAAAATGTCATTGGTCACCATATTTGAATAAAGTCATACATCCATCACTTTATCCTTAGTCCAAGTACCCGCAGATGAATATAACACATATTATGGCCACTTTCACTTAACAAACACTTTCTGCTCCCTCCTCCCTCTCCATTTAGGGTGTCATCTATTTACACGAGTCACCCATGCGGTACCACGGCTCGTTGTGCACATCCAACTGCCTCATTGACTCACGATGGGTGGTCAAATTAAGTGATTTTGGTTTGTTCGCCTTTAAAAGGGGCTTGGAGGACACCTCCACCGACCTGCAGAGCATGACCAGCAAATGTACAAGTAAGTGCAGGAACACTTAACTTTTATTCGACCTTTTTAACACATACCCTTTCCCTCTTCATAGAACTCCTTTACCGAGCCCCCGAATTGCTCCGCAGCGGACCATGCTCCCTGGTGGTGGGTACACAAAAAGGTGATTCCTACTCCTTTGGCATAGTTCTGTACGAAATGCACGTCCGCCATGGTCCATTTGGTGAGACAGGTCTGACGCCCATGCAATGCTTGCACAAGGTACTTCAAGTACAGGACTATCTCTACCCATACCGGCCATCCCTGCAGCCACTGGAAACCTCCTTCGATTGTGTTCGTGAATGTCTGCGCGAGTGCTGGAGTGAGCGACCCGACGAAAGACCCGATTTCAAGATGATTCGAACAAAGTTGCGTCCCCTTCGCAAGGGCATGAAACCAAACATATTCGACAACATGATGTCGATGATGGAGAAGTATGCGAATAATTTAGAGGCTTTGGTGGACGAACGCACCGATCAACTACAGGAGGAGAAAAAGAAGACTGAAGCACTATTGCTGGAGATGTTACCTCGGCCGGTGGCCGAACAGCTGAAGAAGGGCAACAAGGTAGATCCGGAGAGCTATGAACAAGTGTCGATATATTTTAGTGATATTGTGGGATTTACATCGATGTCGGCGCAGAGTACACCACTACAGGTCGTGGACTTTTTGAACGACTTGTATACGTGTTTCGACACCATAATTGGATACTATGATGTGTACAAGGTGGAGACTATTGGCGATGCATATATGGTGGTAAGTACAACAAAAACAATTTCAACTAACTCGAATGGGAATCTAATTTTGTGTGTTTTATGGGAAGGAATGAGGGGTATTCTGAAGGTTTTCCCTGCACTATAAGTCTGTGATTTGAGTGTCGCAAATTACATTTTTGGTCGTAAAGCTATAGAATAGGGTGGCAATGTCCAAACAAAAATGAAAAACGAATTTGTGTGAGGAAATGATGACTGGGTGCAATGACAGGCAAGGAAATGTTGTGTTCAGGCGATTTTGAACAAATTCGGTTTTTTAATTTAACCTATTAATTTGAAACAATCAGAACGCATCTTATATCTTTTAAATCAATTACCACGAGGAAGAAAGAAAATTAGTAGTCAATAGACGATGCTTATAGTGGATAGATAGAGACCTCAGCCGCAACTGTCAGCAAAATCCCTTATTCGCGTCGACTAAATTACCTCATCTGAAGCCATAAGGGTATTTGAAAATAACAGCGTTCCTTGTATGAAATACCAAAACGGAGGATGCGTTTGGATGCAATGTGGCTGTAGGAACCATTAGCTTTTTTACCATTTAGGGCAACTAATCAGTGGTTCGTTTTGATGGGGCTTAGATGCAATTGCATGCATGGCCCCTTAGTGATGATGTGGGTAGCTGACTGAAATCCACCAGAAAATGCTTGGATAGCTTAATATGTTGGCGTTCGTCACCTTTAATGTTTTTTGGGAGTTTTAGTGTAAAAATACTTTTTTACTTACTTAAGTGGCGATGCAGAATACATGTGCCCACTTCAGGTCTTTCTCCAATGCGTCCATCTTTTGGCAAGAAATTGAAGACATGCGAGCGGTAGCATAATTGACCATTCGCTTTATATCCCATTCTTCTTTTTCGTCCAATGTGTAGTTTTTTTGACCAGGCATACTTCGTACAGCTGTACAATTTGTTAAGTTCATGGTCAGATCCTTGTCTTCATAACCCTTCAACGCAAACAGGACCCCAAACAATTTTTCGCCTAAAGGTTTATTCGGCATTCATCGTCAAACCAGAAGATTCTTGTTAACGGGTGTCGAAAACTTAGTTCACCAGCTGTAACAGCCAAGATTTTTGCTTCTTCACAACGTCGCTACTAGTCTTCTAACGATGTTAGCTTAGTCGGTTGATATGGTAGATGGCATTGTCCTTCACCATACACTAACGCCAATGTGACCTGATGTAGCTCCTTCCTTAATGTCGTGTGGTTAGCTCCTTCCTTACTGTCATTTAGTCAATTTCTAGCCATCCGACGATGTCGAAAACCTAGAAAAATAATAATAGCTAAATAATAAAGCTAAGGGATTCCGGGAAAAGCTTTTTTAATTTCGCTGTGGCCTAGGTAGTGGCTTAGAAAGTGCAGGGCATATTTTTATGTTTTTTTCACCACCACAGGTATCCACATATTTGTTTCTTTGAACAATTATGTGCTTCTGGGCTTCTCATACTATGTCAGTCTGGTCACATTTTTTCAATTTTTCATAGGTGGGGTGGGAATTCCACATATCCTTTGCGATATTGAATATTTTCTGTCCCATCCGTGATTTACGGTCATATTTTTTTTTTTTTTTTTAATTCTGACCTGCCTAAGCAGTAATATACACATCGACCTAAAAGATCTATTGTGCTTGCCGTCAGATGCTTTTTAGGTTAGTAGCGCTTCTACTTTCCTAATGTAGCTGATAATACTTTCAGCCGAAAATTTCCTCAATTCTTCGGGACTTAAGAATTACCTGAAGAAAGATTCTCTTCTCATACCGTAAATGGCCGGGCATTCACATATGATATGCTCGGCTGTTTCGTCTTCTTCTAGACAAAGTCTGCACTCCGGTGAGTCGACTAGACGCATTTTGTTTAGGTGATATCGCAGACCGTGATGACCAGTTAGGTAGCCTACTAAGTTTTTGATATCGTGCCTGCGAAGATTTAGTATCTTGTTGGCATCTGATTTGAAGGGCTGAATAGCTCTTTTGGCCTGTCTTAGGCCTGGGATGTTTCCCCAGTATGAAACACATCTGTTTTGTTCCCAGTTTTTTATGACTAGATTTATGGCTGATTTGGGGATTGCACAGAAGGGTTCAGGTCCAATGAAGGAGGTTTCCGAACCTTTTCTGGCTAGTTCATCAGCTTTTTCGTTACCTTCAACTCCCTTATGTCCGGGGACCCACCATAGTTTGGTTTTGTTCCTGGAACTGAGTGTTTGGAGGGAGTTGAAGCAGTGTAGTACTGATTTGAGTCAATGATGTGTGAGGTAAGGGCTTTTATATCTGCTTGACTGTCCGTGAATCTGAATATATGGATGTTTGCGCATTTAATACCTGAGTTGTGTATTAGGTATGCGCATTCTTATATGGCATGGAGCTCAGCTTGGAATACACTAGGGTTTTTTTCCCATAGGTATTGAGATGTTTTTATTTGGTCCATGTATGCCAGCTCCTACCCCTGAGTCCATTTTAGAACCATCCGTATACCACTTTAGGCCGTTTAGGCAGTTTGGAGGGTTGTTGCTACACCATGCTTCTCTGGTTGTGATCTCCGTTGAGAATCTTTTGTCGAAGCATAGTGTCTTTGGTAAGCGGTCTGTAACCGCACAGATCATGTCAAGTTCTGGAAGTTCGGATAGAAGTTCAATTAGTTTTAGATGTTCACTAATGTTTAATTCTTCCGCTTGTGTCAAACTTGCTGAGCTGCGAATTGCCTTTTTTTTTATATAAATGTGGAGAGGTGTTAGTCCTATTAAGGCTTCCATAGCCGCCGTGGGACAGGTACGCATAGCTCCGGTAATGCCCAGACAGGCAAGCCGTTGTACCTTGTTTAATTTATTTTTAGTTGTTTTTTGGGTGACTTTGTTCCACCATACTATTGAAGCGTATGTTATAATGGGCCTGACCATGATCGTGTAGATCCAGTGTGTGGTCTTTGGAGAGATTCCCTAGGTTTTACCATACATGCTTTGCCAAGCCCAGAAAGCTTTGATTGCTTTTTGAATTTTGTTATTGATGTGGGAGTTCCAGCTTAGTTTTTTATCGAGGATCACTCCAAGATATTTTACTTCGTTGGAATACTCAATGTACGTACCATTTATTGAAATTTGGGTAAGATTTAATATCCTCCTTTACGGTCATATAGTGGTGGTTTGAAAAAACTGGTCTGTCTGTTATTTGCTGGTGTCAGAACTTTATCCCACTGCTGGGAAAACACAGGAGAATGTTCCTTGAAATTCAGGGGGACAGCATGTAGTCAAAGATTACATCTTATCTGACATATCTGACAGAATTTGTGCGCGTCCTCTTGAATTCTTTTTTTTTTTTTAATAATTAAGCTGACCAATTCGCAGAATGCATTTAGCTGCTTCCTAATAGTTTGAGGATGGTTTACAGTCATGCTTAGGCGTTGTTCTCATAGCACTATTCGTCCCACTGCACATGCTGTATACCTTTGATGAAGCGACATAATCAGCTAGTCCTGTCCTCTAGTAAAAAGACTGAAAGAAAACAATTAATTGTTCTTTAATAAAAAAAATACTAACGATTTCTATGATAAGAGGTCCCAAGGATTTTTATTTAAAAATTCTTCAAAACTTTTGACATAGTCCCTGATAAGCTCATTAATAACAGGAAGCAAATTGGGAGAAGGTGGGAAAAGAATGAGTCATCCGGAAATATTAAAAAAGGCAAGCTAGTTGATTTGGCTTTAAGCAGACCCGCTTTCTTGCTCAGCTGAATATTTGAGACGAACAAGCTTATTCGACGTCTTATGTATCCCAATGTAATAATCGTTAGAGAATACGAAGCAGGCGACTTCTGCAATATAAGAATGTGCGAAAAGTACGGTGAGGTGAATGACGAAAATTGACCTAAAACAGACTAATGCGGTTGTATTGTTAATTCTGCCCCATTAAAAGCTTATTTTTTCTGTACTGCGAGTTGTTCATTACGATAAGACTATTTTACTGCTATGCTTCTAGTCCTTTTCCTTCTTTCGAGCCGGATATCCACAAGAAAAACTACCGCCCTAGATAGAAACCCTGAATCACATTTTATATATCCACTAACACTGGCAGCTAAGCCGGCCTATAGTAACCAATATTTATAGCTTTGTTAAATAAATAATTCCAATCTTTAGAATCAACTTGAATATCGTCGAAATCAATTCGTTCTCGTTGAAATTCGATTACATAAAACGAGTATCGTTCTTGATTTTACGATACTCGTAATTTCTTACGACTGGCATTGGGCAGTCGTATAGCTTTCGTTTTCGTTGAGCTGTCATAAATTTCTCGTTTTACACAGTCGCGCTTTGTCTTGACTATCGTTTACTTCTGTTTCGTTTACTTGCCGTTCGTTTCGTTTTATGTAATAGAGCCCCAGTGTTCAGTTAGGTACTCCTGGTTAGTCAATGCAATAACATTCGAAAAAGCGGGTTAAAAATAAAAGCAAGAAAAGCCCATGTGGACATTTCAATAACGATATTGCTTAGGGCTATGCGTAATGCTATAGCACTGTCTGCCAATAGCACGCCAAACAAAGTGTGCCTAGAAAAAGTCCGCAAACAGACGGACTTTAATATTTTTCAAACAAGTGTCTTAAAATACTTTGATGCCTTTGATGCCTTGGGTTCGAGCCAGAATTCGAGCTAAGACTACAAATTAATTAGTTTTCAGATTGATATCATGACCCAGGACTCGATTCAGTAGTCTTAAGCATATTGATCGAGCTACTCCGAGTTGTATTCAAGTGATGTACGAATGTAGGCTTTGAATATTTTTGAGTTTGAGTGGTAAATCATTAACATCGTTGTATAAAACATAGGCAACTAGCACCACCCTCTTCTAGCTACAACTAAGATCTGAGATAACCTACATGCAGATTATAGGTAAGCCATTGGATTCCTCAACATTAAATTCTTTCGTTTTTACTTAATTTCTATACCGCTTCAGAGATAGGGTGAGGGCTCAGTGGCGCGATGGTTAGTGCGATGAACTGCCGCGCAGAAGGTCTGGGTTCGATTCCCAGCCGTAGCAACACCTAAATGATTTTTCACTGGCCCTCCTCTCGTGATGAACTGACAAATCATCCGAGTAGTATCAATTGTCAAGAATAGCTTATCTCAAGTTAGCCGTTCGGAGTCGGCATAAAACAGGAGGTCCCGCCATCATGCAAGAAGTACACACGCACACAAGAATGGTTGTGAGAAAGCTAGGCCCTGTGTACTAACGAGCCTGTTGCGCCAAAAATTTGTATTTGTATTCCGAGATAGGGTGAACTACGGTAGAAGCTTTTATCCCGATATGATTCTCAAAATTTTGTTACCCGATAATCGTTATTAAATATTGTCATCTCACAATTAAATTCGAGGCGTGTCCTTTGCACAGAAATCAGTAAAATCTTATTAGTATCATTTATCATTTTTAAATCCCTTCAAGGTATCCGGTCTTCCGATTCGCAATGGCGACCTACACGCTGCTGAAATCGCCACCATGTCACTGCATCTACTTGACGCGATTGCTGAATTTAAAATCCGCCACCGACCCAAAAACAAACTCCTCCTGCGGATAGGCATTCACACCGGACCAGTGTGTGCTGGTGTGGTGGGCTTAAAAATGCCTCGCTTTTGTTTGTTTGGTGATACCGTCAACACTGCATCACGCATGGAGTCCTCTGGATCACCGCTGAAAATCCACTGTAGTAAACAGTGTAAGGAGTTACTCGACAAGCTGGGCGGGTATAAATACACCGTAAGTATAATCCTCCAACGGATGATATTTTAAATAAAAAATAATACCTTCCCTCGATAGGAACGTGGATTCGTCTCATTAAAGGGTAAAGGTGAACAACAAACCTACTGGCTAACCGGAGAGGATGAAGAAGCTCGCATAAAACGCACCTACGAACGTTCACAACGACGTGGCTCACGAGCGCTGAATAAATATATTCAGGGCACAATTAAGCAGAATCAATTAAACGACTTAACAGCCGGCATCCGAAGTTCTTTAAAGAATAAAAATATTCCACGCAATTCATTGACACGTTCGTCGAGTCTTGAATCACCAAAAAAGTTACGCTTCGCTGCGGGAACTCTGTTGGAGCATCATCGCTATCATAGGTAGGATGTCATTTTTAACTTACAAAGAGAAAGATATTGTTTTCGTGAAAATTTTCGACCTCGAGATTTTGATTGAACCCAAGATTTTGATGGAACCCAAAAAGAGGTTTTTGGAATTCCGTCCGTCGGGTCGTCGGTCCGTCTGTCCGTCATGGTCTCCCCAGCCTAAACGGCTTGACAAATTTTCTTCAAACTTCGTATCCGTTTGATTTGGTTATAATTCTAGGCCATTTTTTTGTTTGCTTTTAGCCATGTTAATAACGGTACCTGCCATATAAAAATTACACATAACCTCAAATTTCTCGAAAACGGCTCTTACGATTTTGATTAAACTTTATATATACTATAACCATATTAGTTCCAACAAAACTGCATACCCAGTTTTTTCGAGAAAATCCATATAACGGATTTTATCATATAGGCCATATAAAGAAAATTGTTAATTTCTCGCAAACTATGATGTCTAATTGAATGAAATTTAATAAATATACTACTATTACAGCTTGAAGTAATTCCACATAATTAGTTTTAGCCCAACTATCACAAAACGGAATTTTCAGTTTTGGCCAGTAACGTAAAATCATTATTATTCACATTGACACAGATTCCTTCAAATATCGGAGTAAACATTCGTATAATCACATTTCGACATTATTTTTATAATTTTTAGCATCAATTATCAAAATGCTTATGATTTGATCTTACTCCCAACTCTCTGTGAAAGAGAAAGTTGCATACGACCCAGTCGTGCACCCACCACTTGTTTATGGTGTTATGCAAATGGGGTCGGCATGGTAATAACGCGATTTTATTATACCCTATCCCATAGGGGTATATTAGTTTTGATACATAGTTTGTAACATAGAGAAATAATTTAGCTACATATACCTCAAAGTATATGGATCGACTCAGAATCGATAGCTGAGTCGATTTAGCCATGTCTGTCCGTCCGTCCGTACGTCACCAGTTTTTGGGCCTTAAATTTTGAGCTAGAAGTATGAAATTTGGTACACGTGCTCTTTGTTGCTCCCAGCAGAACAAGTGTAAAAATTTTTGAGATCCGCCCACTGCCACGCCCCCTTTTTAGAAAAACGTATTTTTTGGCCAAACCATAAGGAATTTTGAAAAACTTTCTGAACAACATATTTAGACAATCTGAATATCTGTATTTCGTTCATATAAAGTTTTTTTCGAAAAAACTTTTGATGCAGAATCATTAGTAATATAAATATGAACATTTCGTTCATAGACCATTTTAACCCACCCCCACTTTTTGGGGGCGTTTTTATATAAAAACCATTTTTATACCCTACCCCATAACATATGCAGGAGAAAACCTTGTCTTTTGTAGAACCGTAAAAGTTTTTCATAAGCAGTCTGAAGAATTTGTTGTCACCATGTCATTTTCTTTATTTTATCCACATCGTATTTTTAGCCATGTCCACTTTTTGGGAATTTTAGTTTTACAGATAGGATGGGATAGGGTATTCAACGATCCGCACAGTGGATTGTAGCCTTCTCATATGTTTTTTTATTCCAGCGATGAAGCACTACTGGAGGTAATTTCCGACTCCTTTTCAAGTCCCCGCAAATCGAGCGGTACCTCGTTTGGATGTGATGACACCGCACTAGCGTGTCCAAAAATCGAAGACTTTCACACCTTTAATAGGAATAGAAGGCCCAGTTCATATCCCACAGCAACTACGCCTTTGCTAATGAATCATATCGCGTGATTTAAAAACGAACTTAACGCCATCTAGTTAAATTTAAAGACATAGAAAGAGAAACTACTTAAATGTTAATTGTTAGAGAAAACTAAATATTCCTTCCAAATGAATTTATGTTACCTACTTGGAAAATTTCAAACACTGCCAATGTGTTCCATGAAAAAAAAAAATACTAGATAAATATTTAAATGTTATACAAAATATTCAAATTAAATTATACAAAGAAGAATGTAACCAGTTTTAAGAGATATCAGAGTGATTTTTGAATCTAGTCACTTTTCTTATGTTTAAGGTCAAGGGAGAATAGCTTAATTCAATTCAAAGACATAATTTTATAAAAAAAAATCTCTTATTGTTATTAAGTTTTGTTAGGTAAAAAACAAATTTAACTGTAATTAACATTAAGCTTAAGTTTACACCAACACTTGTAATTAATGTATATTCATACCTTTTTGACACCATTTAGTGGGTCATTCATTATTTTTGGAATTTTTTGAATTCGACAATTTTTGTTTTGATTACTGGGTTTAGATTTCTGACATACGCAAGGTACAGTTGTGGAAAACTAATTAGAAACAATGAAAATAATGAGCATAGCTTTTTCTCATCTTTGTTCACACACTTCACACTCAAGATATCTGCACTGGTAAACTACTGTTTTCGTTGCGCTTTTTTCTTGTCTCATATTGGTCACTGAAATGTGTTCACAAAAAAATATTTCACAAATTAAACTGGTGTCGCTAACAGCTAAGCTAAAATTATTTGAAATTTATTTAGAAACAGTGAGTAAATATTGAAGAAGCGATATTATTTTACGGTAAATATTTACCGTTGCATATTTTTTTCTGGTCAAATGTCTTGGCATTGTTATCTAGTTTAACAAAATGGATAAAAAGAGTTGCACATCAGAGTTAAGGAAGCTAATCATCCGCAGGTACTGAGAGGAGAAGGCTTCTATGGATACTATCGCCAAGGATCCTCTGTGCTCCCAAAAGAAGGTGTATGGTGCTATTAAAGTATACACCGACACAGGCAATACAGAAAACCTAAAAAGACAGCAACAGGTGCGAAAAAAACAATTGTCAAAGAGGATATTATTATTTGTCGGCTGAGTAAGGCGAATCCTTTTTTCACCAGCAAGGATATTCACTCAGCTTGTCGTATCAACAGAACACAACAATTACACCAAATTAAGCCGTTTGTTATACAACAAAATTTAAGGTTTGAATATGCTAGGCAGCATGCAGAAAAACACTTGGCATTTTGGGAAAAATATTCTGTAGCGATTAATCCAAATTCAACATGTCTGTAAGGCGACCAGTTAACAAAGAACTCGATCCCAAGTACACCATAAAAACGGTCAAGCATGGTGGTGGAAATATCATGGTTTGGCGAGCCTTTTCTTGGTACGGTATTGGTCCTATTGTCCGCATCGATGGGCGAATGGATCAGCATATTTACAAAGATGTTTTGACCAATTTAATGGAGCCATACGCTTTTGACCACTTGCCAGCTTCATATATTTTTCAGCATGACAACGATCCCAAATACATTTAGGGCTCAGTTATAGCTAGCATTGAACAACTTCATTGGAACCTGCTTATAAGAATCGTAGGAAAATTCCGTTTCATTTCGGTTGAACTACAAAGATTACCTACTTCACAAAAACAAATCATGATCAGTTGAAAATAGAAAGTGATTTTCTGCAATAACTACAATTAATAATTAGAATATGTTTGGACAATCATGTTCTAAAATTGTTTTGACACCAACTTGCCAATGATTGAATTTATAAAAAAAAACACACAAAAAGTAAAAGTAAATTTCCAATGATGTTTTTCAATGATAGATATAACTGGGCCTTAAAGTCTAGTGAAGTGCTGTCTTGAGAAAGGTAAAATAAGCGTTCTGAGCTGGGCCCAGTTCAAAAAGACTTATATTACAAACCGCCTTTTTTAAACCGTTTTTTTTTTATGAATACCCATAATTAATTATTGGAATAGAGACACCAAAATATTGAATATGTTTTAAACACAAAAATATTACTTATGGTAAAGATTTGAAAAGGCTCGTGTAAAATTTGTAATTTTGTTTAAGAATTATGATTAAATAACAACAAAATTGTGCTTAAGTTAAAACGCATTGTGTTCAAAGAATTTAATTAGTAAGAATGTATACATTGAAAAAAAAAAACACTTTTTGTATGATTAGCTAATTTTTTTCTATTTTTTATTAAATATAAAGTGGAAATGTATTAAATGTTGTTATGTTGAATGGATATGACAAAACAGTGTTTTTTTTTGTTATATAATGTGATCTGCTGTTGAAAGTAAGTGTTATATCCCAGCTAAGTTCCAGGATACGACTTCACAGAATAGTTCGGTAGGTACAAAAAACTCATTTTACTCAAAAAAATTTTTTCCACTCATTTTCACTCAAAAAGGCATTTTTACTAAAAAAATAATAATTTCACTCAAAAAAGCTTTTTCAATAAAAAAAAGTTCTTTTTCACCCAAAAAAAAACTTTTTTACTCAAAATAGCATTTTCGCTCAAAAAAGCTTTTTTCTACTCAAAATAGCAATTTCACTCAAAAAAAGCTTTTCCCATCCCTCATCAGTCTACAGGAAAAACAAATGTGCACTCTGAGAAAGCGAAAGTTCTGATTCCAACGTACTTTCACCGAAAACAGGAAAGTGCCAAGCCTATGAGCGTGAGCATTGACAGCTTTTGCAGTTTTCTTGTTTTCGCGAATGACCCCTCACCAATAAACATGTTCCTCCGGCTAGAACAAGAATTACTACACATCTGATCGCGAAATAATTAAATTTTCACAAATTTATCATTATTTAGTGGATGGGAAATTAATTAATGTGCGTCCTTAAAAGAAAAGTAAAGTGAATGCAATGGGAAATAATCATTTGGTGGTTTTCTGAAAACAAAAACTTTGAGTGACATTTTCCCGTTTTCCCTTCCAAAATTAATGTTTTCGTATTTTGAGGCTTTTTTCTCGGGAGTGAGCGGTACTTCTACATATCGCTGCCTTACATTGACAGTGGCATAACTCAAAAATTATGAAATTTGGTTTTGTTGTACAAAAAGACTAAAAATTTCCTTTATTTCTTTTCCCTGTAAAATGGCACATTGCTATTTCCATCGGTTTTCCGCCAGAGGGCAGTTATGCCAGTATCAACATACCCCCAACAACATGAAATCAAAAAATTAAAAGCTCTGTCCTGTAAAACTAGAGATTTTTGACTTATGCCACTGTCAATGTAAGGCAGCGATATGTATTCCCATGGACAATGAAGAAATTGGTGTTACTGTTGCAAAGGTGAGTGAGTGCATTATTTTATACATTTATATATTAGTTTGTCATTTGCATACATTGGATTATATGTATTTATTTATGTAACTTCATTAATTATTACCAGTGTTCTTTGCCATTTTTTTTCAAAGTGTTATGATCATATTAGGATATTCATATGCAAGTGTCCAATCAAAGATGTTTAATTCCCCAATGTACATCGTGTAAGCTAGCCCTTGTAATCACACAAAAGTTTTAATTTCAGCCTTTGTCAATTGAGATCATAGAAGTTTCCAAGAACATTTTTTTTCTGTCATGAGAAAATATGCATTGTTTTTGTTGTCGGTCATATCCCTTTCTTGCAATCTTGAGTAAACCAGCTACCCTCCTCCAGCTCCCTCCACCAGCTACTAGCTACCCCAGCTATCTCCTACCAGTTTTGCCATATTCTATAAAAGCATTGTTGCATTTGGAGGTGATCCAACTATGTTCAAAGATAAATCGAGTTACCACTGGTCACTTCCTGATACTTTACTAGCCTGCCTCGTTTCCAACCTTTTTCTATGCAAAGAAGTATTTTTTATGCCTTTCTGACAGTTTAAACAAAATAAGTTGTCTCGGGGGGTACTTGCAACATAATTTTGAAAACATCCGTAAAATATTTGCACGTGTGGCAATTTCTGTAATAAAAATTTACGCTTACATAGCACTTTTACAGTGTTTTGTAGATCTATGGATGCTCAGCGTTTTGATAAACATGTGTCTAATAAATAACTTCAATATTCAGAAGAACATGTTGCAAAGAATTGCAGTCAAAGATTTAACTTTATAGAAAAAATCATGTTTACCAAATTCCATCGAATTCTCTCTATTTGCTCTAGAGAATAGCTAGCTCATACCTGCAAGTTCCTTGGAAGCGAGAAGATTTTTTGTCAATTTTAACTTACTCTTGCATTCCGGCTCATACAAAAATAGAGCGTCATATAAGATGAGCCTAGAGAGATCGAACTTACCAGCAGTTGTTTTTGCTTTTAAGCTGACTGGAGACCAAATTTGCCATACAGCTTGTCTCTGCAGTATTCTGGCGGTACATTCGCTCTGAGTCTGGCAATTGCCGACAATGATCTTAACACATAAGAGATCATTGATTTGACCACTTCCCGTTGGCTTGCTCTCAGCTCATCTCAGTTTTGAACCACCCACTGTGCCACCCAACCCATTCACCACTTGCCGTAGTCATATCGGTAGAGTGTTGAGAACAGAAGTCTAATCTCTTAGACAAGAGATTACACAATTGCAGCTTCTTGGAGACTTTTTGCAGACTTTTGTTGTAGCAATGTAGGTCATGGTCACTGACACTCGCACTGATTCAGTAGTAGGTGAAGGTTTGTCAAGTGCGGGTCGTGGTTCGGAATCGGTAACGTTGTCCCAAAATAGTTTTTTTTTGTTGTGTTGATCTCTCTGAAGTTAAATGTGTGTTCTGCTTTTGCATGTACATTTGTAATATTCCATGTTCAAGCTCTAGATCATGTTAAGGTAATCCAGCAATTTGTGTTTTTTTAGTGGAATCCAGTGAAGTGAAAATGTTGTTATCATCATGATAACTGTGTTAAGGTGTAAAGGCTAAAATGTTTATCAAGGCATTTTTTATCATTTTGTTGTTATCCCTCGCGTGAATATGTTAATAATCATTTGGTTGGGGAGCGCGATCGCGATCGTTATTTCGTTTTAATATTCGTATTCATGGAACCACAGTTGCTAGTGAAGGAAAGACGATTTAATAAATGGTAAGTGTTTTTTTTTTGTTATTGCAATGTGGATCTGTTTCCCTTTCTACTGGAAGCTGTAAATTTGTATAACCCTCATACCCGTACCACCCTTTCACCCACCCACCCTCTCACCTTCTCAACATCTCACCCTCTCAGAGCCTAGTCGAGTCGTGTGACTGTTTGGCAACTTTTAGGGCCTATTTTCCACCCATTTTGAAAAAGACATTGAGTTCAAACATGTTGTGCTTTAAATTCACCTTTCACCACCCAACTCAACAAGAGCATTGATGGTTTCAGCATTGAACTCTTCCAGAGACTTGTGTAGAATTTGGATTTACTTTCTCTTATTCTCTAGTAGATCTTTTGGTAGGTACGCTCCTTCCACCCACAGGAATGATCGTTGGAACTAAGTTTACCAACGTTTTTAAGAGCTTCTAGTGTAGGTTAATTATATTTGCCTCTACTTTCTTCAATATCTCCTGGAATTTATAAGAATAGGTCAAGAGCAATAGAGATTCCAAAAACATAACTCCTTCGCTCAGATGTTCGAGGAGCCGTGTGAACGTTTGTGTTTAATGCAACAAGACTTGTTAAGTGTTTTTCAACTATTTGTAGTTGTTTTGCAACTATTAGGACTACAGGTTAATTTCGTAAAGGAAGCTTTAGCACAAATTCATTTGTGCATAATATGTGGTCGAGTGAGGTTCGCGGTGCGTGATGTCCAATGCGCGGTACGGTTAAGTATTTTTTGTTTTTATTAAGTTTATCTATTTTTTATGTTATTTTTTCATTTGAAGTCAAATGTATTATTATCTAAAAAGTGTTTTAATTTTATTCATAAATGATCGGTTAGTGCTAATAAATTTCATTCCGATTATGGCTTTATAGCAATAAAACTTACGACGTAAGATTTTTTTTTTTGTGAAGTCTGCCGACGTGGTCCAATCGCAATCCATTCCGCTATGAGGTGATACATGTCCAAACATCCTAGGATTTTTTTTATCGGTAAGTCTTGTGTTGACTTATTGTTAAAGCCATTTTTTTAAATGTTGGGATTGAGGTAATATTTTTCAAATGTCATATACATGACCAAATTGGGGACTCTTTTTTTGGGTGTACTTACAAAGAAAATTGTAGACGAACTGCACTATTCGTATGTTATTAATTGGATAGGTTCTCAGAGGGTTTATTATTGAATTAGTTGCAAAATATGAGAAATAGTATATTTATTTGAAAAAATAGTAGGATAAGACGTGTGTGGGGAGAGTCGGATAACTTAGACGAGAAAAAATCGATAATACAACCATTTTGTTTACTTTGTGACGTGGGGGGCTATCTCCCCAAGATTGTTCGGTAGGTAATACTAAGGTTTTTTAAACTCAAAATTTAGGTAATCAAAATTTGTTTCATCAACCGTTTTGACGGGCCAGAAAAACATAAATTTTGATTAAAATTTAAGAAATAACATCAATTTGCTGACGACCCAGTGGTCACTTTAATTTTTAGTTTTTGATCAAATTTTTAAGATTTTCAAAATTCCGGATGACCCCGGGATTATAAAAATTTTTAATTTCTGATCAAAATTTAAAAATATCTCAAATTTTCTGACGACCCCGGGGTTACGATCATTTTTAGTTTTTGATCAAAATATTTAAAATTTTCAAAATTTTTTACGACCCCGGGGGCATGAAAAATTGCAATTTTTGATCAAAATTTTAAAAAATCTCAAATTTTCTGACGACCCCGGGGTCACTATAATTTTTTGTTTTTGATCCAAATTTTAAGGTTTTCGAAATTTTTGACGACCCCGGGGGCATGAAAAATTGCAATTTTTGATCAAAATTTTAAAAAATCTCAAATTTTCTGACGACCCCGGGGTCACTATAATTTTTCGTTTTTGATCCAAATTTTCGAAATTTTTGACGACCCCGGGGTCATGAAAAATTTCAATTTTTGATCAAAATTTTAAAAAATCTCAAATTTTCTGACGACCCGGGGGTCACGATAATTTTTAGTTTTTGATTAAAATTTTTAAGATTTTCGAAATTTTTGACGACCTTAGGGTCATGAAAAATTGCAATTTTTGATCAAAATTTTAAAAAATCTCAAATTTTCTGACGACGTTTTTGATCCAAATTTTCGAAATTTTTGACGACCCCGGGGTCATGAAAAATATAAATTTTTGATCAAAATTTTAAAAAATCTCAAATTTTCTGACGACCAGGGGGTCACTATAATTTTTCGTTTTTGATCCAAATTTTAAGGTTTTCGAAATTTTTGACGACCCCGGGGTCATGAAAAATTTCAATTTTTGATCAAAATTTTAAAAAAATCTCAAATTTTCTGATGACCCCGGGGTCACGATAATTTTTCGTTTTTGATTAAAAATTTTAAGATTTTCGAAATTTTTGACGACCCCGGGGTCATGAAAAATATAAATTTTTGATCAAAATTTTAAAAAATCTCAAATTTTCTGACGACCAGGGGGTCACTATAATTTTTCGTTTTTGATCCAAATTTTAAGGTTTTCGAAATTTTTGACGACCCCGGGGTCATGAAAAATTTCAATTTTTGATCAAAATTTTAAAAAATCTCAAATTTTCTGATGACCCCGGGGTCACGATAATTTTTCATTTTTATACCCTATCCCATAGGGGTATATTAGTTTTGATACTTAGTTTGTAACATAGAGAAATAATTTTGCTACACATACTTCAAAGTATATGGATCGACTCAGAATCGCTGGCTGAGTCGAATTAGCCATGTCTGTCTGTCCGTCCGTCCGTCCGTCCGTCCGTCCGTCTGTCTGTTCGTCAGCGGTTTTTGGGCCTTAAATTTTGAGCTAGGATAATGAAATTTGGTATATAGGATCCTCGTCCGTGCCACCAGAACAAGTGTAAAAATTTTTGAAATCCGCCCACTGCCACGCCCCCTTTTTAGGAAAACTTATTTTTTGGCCAAACCGTAAGGAATTTCAAAAAAGTGTCTGAGTTGCATATTTAGACAATCCTAATATCTATATTTCGTTCATACAAAGTTTTTTGCCACGCCCACTTTTTGGGGGCGTTTTTAGTAAAAAACGCTTTTTGTCCAAATTTTAAAACTTTCGAAAAAAATTTTGATGCAAATACTTCCGAAATGGTAATATAAACATTTTGTCCATAGATCATTTTCACCTACGCCCACATTTTGGGGGCGTTTTCTTACAAAAACCATTTGTATACCCCATCCCAAGGCATTAGCAATCGAATTACGTTGTTTTTTGTCGAACCACACAAGATTTTGAGAAACTGTCTGAGCAATATATTGTGACAATGCCATTTTCTGTATTTCATCGCCATAAGGGCTATATTTTGAGGATATTAATTTAAAGGATGGGATGGGATAGGGTATTCAACGATACGCATAGCGGATTGTAGCCTCTCATATGTTTGATTAAAAATTTTAAGATTTTCGAAATTTTTGACGACCCCGGGGGCATGCAAAATTGCAATTTTTGATCAAAATTTTAAAAAATCTCAAATTTTCTGACGACCCCGGGGTCATGAAAAATTTCAATTTTTGATAAAAATTTAAAAAAAAACTCAAATATTCTGACGACCCGGGGTCACGACAATTTTTCGTTTTTGATCCAAATTTTTAAGATTTTCGAAATTTTTGACGACCCTGGGGTCATGAAAAATTTCAATTTTTGATCAAAATTTTAAAAAATCTCAAATTTTCTGACGACCCGGGGGTCACGATAATTTTCACTTATTGATTAAAATTTTTAAGATTTTCGAAATTTTTGACGACCCCGGGGTCATGAAAAATTTCAATTTTTTATAAAAATTTAAAAAAAAACTCAAATATTCTGACGACCCGGGGTCACGACAATTTTTCGTTTTTGATCCAAATTTTTAAGATTTTCGAAATTTTTGACGACCCTGGGGTCATGAAAAATTTCAATTTTTGATCAAAATTTTAAAAAATCTCAAATTTTCTGACGACCCCGGGGTCACGATGACTTTTCGTTTTTGATCCAAATTTTCGAAATCTTTGACGACCCCGGGGTCATGAAAAATTTCAATTTTTGATAAAAATTTTAAAAAATCTCAAATTTTCTGACGACGATAATTTTTCGTTTTTGATTAAAAATTTTAAGATTTTCGAAATTTTTGACGACCCCGTGGGCATGAAAAAATGCAATTTTTGATCAAAATTTTAAAAAATCTCAAATTTTCTGATTGTTCGGTAGGTAATACTAAGGTTTTAAACTCAAAATTTAGGTAATCAAAATTTGTTTCATCAACCGTTTTGACGGGCCAGAAAAATATAAATTTTTATATAAATTTAAGAAATAACATCAATTTGCTGACGACCCAGTGGTCACTTTAATTTTTAGTTTTTGATCAAATTTTCAAGATTTTCAAAATTCCGGATGACCCCGGGATTATAAAAATTTTAAATTTTTGATCAAAATTTAAAAAAATCTCAAATTTTCTGACGACCCCGGGGTTACGATCATTTTTAGTTTTTGATCAAAATATTTAAAATTTTCAAAATTTTTTACGACCCCGGGGGCATGAAAAATTGCAATTTTTGATCAAAATTTTAAAAAATCTCAAATTTTCTGACGACCCCGGGGTCACTATAATTTTTCGTTTTTGATCCAAATTTTCGAAATTTTTGACAATCCCGGGGTCATGAAAAATATCAATTTTTGATCAAAATTTTAAAAAATCTCAAATTTTCTGACGACCAGGGGGTCACTATAATTTTTCATTTTTGATCCAAATTTTAAGGTTTTCGAAATTTTTGACGACCCCGGGGGCATGAAAAATTGCAATTTTTTTATCAAAATTTTAAAAAATCTCAAATTTTCTGACGACCCCGGGGTCACTATAATTTTTCGTTTTTGATCCAAATTTTCGAAATTTTTGACGACCCCGGGGTCATGAAAATTTCAATTTTTGATCAAAATTTTAAAAAATCTCAAATTTTCTGACGACCCGGGGGTCACGATAATTTTTAGTTTTTCATTAAAATTTTTAAGATTTTCGAAATTTTTGACGACCCTGGGGTCATGAAAAATTGCAATTTTTGATCAAAATTTTAAAAAATCTCAAATTTTCTGACGACGTTTTTGATCCAAATTTTCGAAATTTTTGACGACCCCGGGGTCATGAAAAATATAAATTTTTGATCAAAATTTTAAAAAAACTCAAATTTTCTGACGACCAGGGGGTCACTATAATTTTTCGTTTTTGATCCAAATTTTAAGGTTTTCGAAATTTTTGACGACTCCGGGGTCATGAAAAATTTCAATTTTTGATCAAAATTTTAAAAAATCTCAAATTTTCTGACGACCCGGGGGTCACGATAATTTTCACTTTTTCATTAAAATTTTTAAGATTTTCGAAATTTTTGACGACCCCGGGGTCATGAAAAATTTCAATTTTTGATAAAAATTTAAAAAAAAACTCAAATATTCTGACGACCCGGGGTCACGACAATTTTTCGTTTTTGATCCAAATTTTTAAGATTTTCGAAATTTTTGACGACCCCGGGGTCATAAAAAATTTCAAATTTTGATAAAAATTTTAAAAAATCTCAAATTTTCTGACGACGATAATTTTTTGTTTTTGATTAAAAATTTTAAGATTTTCGAAATTTTCGACGACCCCGTGGGCATGAAAAAATGCAATTTTTGATAAAAATTTAAAAAAAAACTCAAATATTCTGACGACCCGGGGTCACGACAATTTTTCGTTTTTGATCCAAATTTTTAAGATTTTCGAAATTTTTGACGACCCTGGGGTCATGAAAAATTGCAATTTTTGATCAAAATTTTAAAAAATCTCAAATTTTCTGACGACCCCGGGGTCACTATAATTTTTCGTTTTTGATCCAAATTTTCGAAATTTTTGACGACCCCAGGGTCATGAAAAATTTCAATTTTTGATCAAAATTTTAAAAAATCTCAAATTTTTTGACGACCCGGGGGTCACGATAATTTTTAGTTTTTGATTAAAATTTTTAAGATTTTCGAAATTTTTGACGACCCTGGGGTCATGAAAAATTGCAATTTTTGATCAAAATTTTAAAAAATCTCAAATTTTCTGACGACGTTTTTGATCCAAATTTTCGAAATTTTTGACGACCCCGGGGTATGAAAAATATAAATTTTTGATCAAAATTTTAAAAAAACTCAAATTTTCTGACGACCAGGGGGTCACTATAATTTTTCGTTTTTGATCCAAATTTTAAGGTTTTCGAAATTTTTGACGACCCCGGGGTCATGAAAAATTTCAATTTTTGATCAAAATTTTAAAAAATCTCAAATTTTCTGATGACCCCGGGGTCACGATAATTTTTCGTTTTTGATTAAAAATTTTAAGATTTTCGAAATTTTTGACGACCCCGGGGGCATGAAAAATTTAAATTTTTGATCAAAATTTTAAAAAATCTCAAATTTTCTGACGACCCCGAGGTCATGAAAAATTTAAATTTTTGATCAAAATTTTAAAAAATCTCAAATTTTCTGACGACCCCGGGGTCACGATAATTTTTCGTTTTTGATTAAAATTTTTAAGATTTTCGAAATTTTTGACGACCCCGGGGTCATGAAAAATTTAAATTTTTGATCAAAATTTTAAAAAATCTCAAATTTTCTGACGACCCCGGGGTCACGATAATTTTTCGTTTTTGATTAAAATTTTTAAGATTTTTGAAATTTTTGACGACCACGGGGTCATGAAAAATTTAAATTTTTGATCAAAATTTTAAAAAATCTCAAATTTTCTGACGACCCCGGGGTCACGATAATTTTTCGTTTTTGATTAAAATTTTTAAGATTTTCGAAATTTTTGACGAACCCGGGGTCATGAAAAATTTCAATTTTTGATCAAAATTTTAAAAAATCTCAAATTTTCTGACGACCCCGGGGTCACGATAATTTTTCGTTTTTGATTAAAATTTTTAAGATTTTCGAAATTTTTGACGACCCCGGGGTCATGAAAAATTTCAATTTTTGATCAAAATTTTAAAAAATCTCAAATTTACTGACGACCCCGGGGTCACGATAATTTTTCGTTTTTGATTAAAATTTTTAAGATTTTCGAAATTTTTGACGACCCCGGGGTCATGAAAAATTTCAATTTTTGATCAAAATTTTAAAAAATCTCAAATTTTCTGACGACCCCGGGGTCACGATAATTTTTCGTTTTTGATTAAAATTTTTAAGATTTTCGAATTTTTTGACAACCCCGGGGTCATGAAAAATTTAAATTTTTGATCAAAATTTTAAAAAATCTCAAATTTTCTGACGACCCCGGGGTTACGATAATTTTTCGTTTTTGATTAAAATTTTTAAGATTTTCGAAATTTTTGACGACCCCGGGGTTATGAAAAATTTAAATTTTTGATCAAAATTTTAAAAAATCTCAAATTTTCTGACCACCCCGGGGTCACGATAATTTTTCGTTTTTGATTAAAATTTTTAAGATTTTCGAAATTTTTGACGACCCCGGGGTCATGAAAAATTAAATTTTTGATCAAAATTTTAAAAAATCTCAAATTTACTGACGACCCCGGGGTCACGATAATTTTTCGTTTTTGATTAAAATTTTTAAAATTTTCGAAATTTTTGACGACCCCGGGGTCATGAAAAATTTCAATTTTTGATCAAAATTTTAAAAAATCTCAAATTTACTGACGACCCCGGGGTCACGATAATTTTTCGTTTTTGATTAAAATTTTTAAGATTTTCGAAATTTTTGACGACCCCGGGGTCATGAAAAATTTCAATTTTTGATCAAAATTTTAAAAAATCTCAAATTTTCTGACGACCCCGGGGTCACGATAATTTTTCGTTTTTGATTAAAATTTTCGAATTTTTTGACAACCCCGGGGTCATGAAAAATTTAAATTTTTGATCAAAATTTTAAAAAATCTCAAATTTTCTGACGACCCCGGGGTCACGATAATTTTTCGTTTTTGATTAAAATTTTTAAGATTTTCGAAATTTTTGACGACCCCGGGGTCATGAAAAATTTAAATTTTTGATCAAAATTTTAAAAAATCTCAAATTTTCTGACGACCCCGGGGTCGCGATAATTTTTCGTTTTTGATTAATTTTTTTAAGATTTTCGAAATTTTTGACGACCCCGGGGTCACGATAATTTTTCGTTTTTGATCCAAATTTTTAAGATTTCCGAAATTTTTGACGACCCCGGGGTCATGAAAAATTTAAAATTTTGATCAAAATTTTAAAAAATCTCAAATTTTCTGACGACTAAGGGGTCACGATAATTTTTCGTTTTTGATCCAAATTTTTAAGATTTCCGAAATTTTTGACGACCCCGGGGTCATGAAAAATTTCAATTTTTGATCAAAATTTTAAAAAATCTCAAATTTTCTGACGACCCCGGGGTAACGATAATTTTTCGTTTTTGATTAAAATTTTTAAGATTTTCGAATTTTTTGACAACCCCGGGGTCATGAAAAATTTAAATTTTTGATCAAAATTTTAAAAAATCTCAAATTTTCTGAATTTTTCGTTTTTGATTAAAATTTTCGAAATTTTTGACGACCCCGGGGTCATGAAAAATTTAAATTTTTGATCAAAATTTTAAAAAATCTCAAATTTTCTGACGACCCTGGGGTCACGATAATTTTTCGTTTTTGATTAAAATTTTTAAGATTTTCGAAATTTTTGACGACCCCGGGGTCACGATAATTTTTCGTTTTTGATTAAAATTTTTAAGATTTCCGAAATTTTTGACGACCCCGGGGTCATGAAAAATTTCAATTTTTGATCAAAATTTTAAAAAATCTCAAATTTTCTGACGACTAAGGGGTCACGATAATTTTTCGTTTTTGATCCAAATTTTTAAGATTTCCGAAATTTTTGACGACCCCGGGGTCATGAAAAATTTCAATTTTTGATCAAAATTTTAAAAAATCTCAAATTTTCTGACGACCCCGGGGTCACGATAATTTTTCGTTTTTGATTAAAATTTTTAAGATTTTCGAAATTTTTGACGACCCCGGGGTCATGAAAAATTTAAAATTTTGATCAAAATTTTAAAAAATCTCAAATTTTCTGACGACTAAGGGGTCACGATAATTTTTCGTTTTTGATCCAAATTTTTAAGATTTCCGAAATTTTTGACGACCCCGGGGTCATGAAAAATTTCAATTTTTGATCAAAATTTTAAAAAATCTCAAATTTTCTGACGACCCCGGGGTCACGATAATTTTTCGTTTTTGATTAAAATTTTTAAGATTTTCGAAATTTTTGACGACCCCGGGGTCATGAAAAATTTAAATTTTGGATCAAAATTTTAAAAAAATCTCAAATTTGCTGACGACCCCGGGGTCACGATAATTTTTCGTTTTTGATTAAAATTTTTAAGATTTTCGAAATTTTTGACGACCCCGGGGTCATGAAAAATTTAAATTTTTGATCAAAATTTTAAAAAATCTCAAATTTTCTGACGACCACGGAGTCACGATAATTTTTCGTTTTTGATTAAAATTTTTAAGATTTTCGAATTTTTTGACAACCCCGGGGTCATGAAAAATTTAAATTTTTGATCAAAATTTTAAAAAATCTCAAATTTTCTGACGACCCCGGGGTCACGATAATTTTTCGTTTTTGATTAAAATTTTTAAGATTTTCGAAATTTTTGACGACCCCGGGGTCATGAAAAATTTAAATTTTTGATCAAAATTTTAAAAAATCTCAAATTTTCTGACGACCCCGGGGTCACGATAATTTTTCGTTTTTGATTAAAATTTTTAAGATTTTCGAAATTTTTGACGACCCCGGGGTCATGAAAAATTTAAATTTTTGATCAAAATTTTAAAAAATCTCAAATTTACTGACGACCCCGGGGTCACGATAATTTTTCGTTTTTGATTAAAATTTTTAAGATTTTCGAAATTTTTGACGACCCCGGGGTCATGAAAAATTTAAATTTTTGATCAAAATTTTAAAAAATCTCAAATTTGCTGACGACCCCGGGGTCACGATAATTTTTCGTTTTTGATTAAAATTTTTAAAATTTTCGAAATTTTTGACGACCCCGGGGTCATGAAAAATTTAAATTTTTGATCAAAATTTTAAAAAATCTCAAATTTTCTGACGACCCCGGGGTCACGATAATTTTTCGTTTTTGATTAAAATTTTTAAGATTTTCGAAATTTTTGACGACCCCGGGGTCATGAAAATTTCAATTTTTGATCAAAATTTTAAAAAATCTCAAATTTTCTGACGACCCCGGGGTCGCGATAATTTTTCGTTTTTGATTAAAATTTTTAAGATTTTCGAATTTTTTGACAACCCCGGGGTCATGAAAAATTTAAATTTTTGATAAAAATTTTAAAAAATCTCAAATTTTCTGACGACCCCGGGGTCACGATAATTTTTCGTTTTTGATTAAAATTTTTAAGATTTTCGAAATTTTTGACGACCCCGGGGTCATGAAAAATTTAAATTTTTGATCAAAATTTTAAAAAATCTCAAATTTTCTGACGACCCCGGGGTCACGATAATTTACACCTTTTCATTAAAATTTTTAAGATTTTCGAAATTTTTGACGACCCCGGGGTCATGAAAAATTTAAATTTTTGATCAAAATTTTAAAAAATCTCAAATTTACTGACGACCCCGGGGTCACGATAATTTTTCGTTTTTGATTAAAATTTTTAAGATTTTCGAAATTTTTGACGACCCCGGGGTCATGAAAAATTTAAATTTTTGATCAAAATTTTAAAAAATCTCAAATTTGCTGACGACCCCGGGGTCACGATAATTTTTCGTTTTTGATTCAAATTTTTAAAATTTTCGAAATTTTTGACGACCCCGGGGTCATGAAAAATTTCAATTTTTGATCAAAATTTTAAAAAATCTCAAATTTTCTGACGACCCCGGGGTCACGATAATTTTTCGTTTTTGACTAAAATTTTTAAGATTTTCGAAATTTTGACGACCCCGGGGTCATGAAAAATTTAAATTTTTGATCAAAATTTTAAAAAATCTCAAATTTTCTGACGACCCCGGGGTCACGATAATTTTTCGTTTTTGATTAAAATTTTCAAGATTTTCGAAATTTTTGACGACCCCGGGGTCATGAAAAATTTCAATTTTTGATCAAAATTTTAAAAAATCTCAAATTTTCTGACGACCCCGGGGTCACGATAATTTTTCGTTTTTGATTAAAATTTTTAAGATTTTCGAAATTTTTGACGACCCCGGGGTCATGAAAAATTTCAATTTTTGATCAAAATTTTAAAAAATCTCAAATTTACTGACGACCCCGGGGTCACGATAATTTTTCGTTTTTGATTAAAATTTTTAAGATTTTCGAAATTTTTGACGACCCCGGGGTCATGAAAAATTTCAATTTTTGATCAAAATTTTAAAAAATCTCAAATTTACTGACGACCCCGGGGTCACGATAATTTTTCGTTTTTGATTAAAATTTTTAAGATTTTCGAAATTTTTGACGACCCCGGGGTCATGAAAAATTTCAATTTTTGATCAAAATTTTAAAAAATCTCAAATTTTCTGACGACCCCGGGGTCACGATAATTTTTCGTTTTTGATTAAAATTTTTAAGATTTTCGAATTTTTTGACAACCCCGGGGTCATGAAAAATTTAAATTTTTGATCAAAATTTTAAAAAATCTCAAATTTTCTGACGACCCCGGGGTTACGATAATTTTTCGTTTTTGATTAAAATTTTTAAGATTTTCGAAATTTTTGACGACCCCGGGGTCATGAAAAATTTAAATTTTTGATCAAAATTTTAAAAAATCTCAAATTTTCTGACCACCCCGGGGTCACGATAATTTTTCGTTTTTTGATTAAAATTTTTAAGATTTTCGAAAATTTTGACGACCCCGGGGTCATGAAAAATTTAAATTTTTGATCAAAATTTTAAAAAATCTCAAATTAACTGACGACCCCGGGGTCACGATAATTTTTCGTTTTTGATTAAAATTTTTAAAATTTTCGAAATTTTTGACGACCCGGGGTCATGAAAAATTTCAATTTTTGATCAAATTTAAAAAATCTCAAATTTACTGACGACCCCGGGGTCACGAAATTTTTCGTTTTTGATTAAAATTTTTAAGATTTTCGAAATTTTTGACGACCCCGGGGTCATGAAAAATTTCAATTTTGATCAAAATTTTAAAAAATCTCAAATTTTCTGACGACCCCGGGGTCACGATAATTTTTCGTTTTTGATTAAAATTTTCGAATTTTTTGACAACCCCGGGGTCATGAAAAATTTAAATTTTTGATCAAAATTTTAAAAAATCTCAAATTTTCTGACGACCCCGGGGTCACGATAATTTTTCGTTTTTGTTTAAAATTTT